>NDXZ01026377.1:0-16408 GCA_003055125.1 Paykullia maculata | reverse complement strand
ACTAAAAATGTATGATGGTTTCATAACCATAATCTGAAAACATCATACATTTTTATTTTTTATGATTATTCGTAACATATTTATAGTTTGGACAAATATAAAATGATTCTTGATTCATATACATATATGATCATGGTATTGACGTAAAATATGACTTAAACCATATTATGATTGTAACGATTGTAATAATCATATAACGATTGTAATAATCATAGAATTTTAAAATTGTCTGTGATCATACTACCGTGACCATATTCATTCATGTTTTTTTCTTTGCATGTGAAAAAAAATTTAAAATAATTAAACCAATTAAACGACCAACTTTAAAGTAATACCAGTCGCTTTATTATTTATTTATATTTAGCCGACCAACATAATAATAAAATTAGTCACTAAATGGAAAGAAAATACCATTTCATTCCTCTGGTCGTTATTGGTATACTGTTGGTCGTGAAAGTGGCGGTCGGCAAAGTACAGGATTCCTACTCCCCAAAATGGTTTATACTTGAGTCGTAGCGTGGTCGGTACGACGTCACATGGGTTGGCCGGACGTCGTACTGACGTTGTTACGACCAATCTGTGTTGCTTGGGTAGTTTTGTGTCAAAAGTGCCAGAAAAAAAACCAAAAAGACAAAACTTTCTTTTGTATACCCATCGGATAAAAATTATTTAAACCATATAACTTCCGAATTTGATTTTCAACCTTAAAAGTATTTACAAAAAAATGTTTATGCGATTTAAAAAAAAAATTAGTTCTTCACTAATAGAAAGTTAAAAAAATTTATTAATTTGTAATATTTTTTTAAAATAATATTTCATTTTCTTTTGATAAAGTCAAATGATATATAGTTTTCTTTTTCAAACTAAAAAAACCGGCAGCACTGACTTAAACAAAAGTTTACTACAAAAAAGGGATAGTGTCTAACGAGTGTTAAACTTCAAAAAGTTGCACATGTGACATTAGTCACAAAGCAACAAGCAAATAAAACTAAAAAGTAGAATTTATAAAATAACAGATTTAAAAAGGAAATACTAGTAAGACCTTAATACAGAATAGATAATTCGACAATTGAATTCTCAATTAGAGTCATTTATCAATAGGAAGTTTACCAAATAAAACAAATATAATTCTTTGTATGGATATGATTATTTTAAAACATTTTTTTAAATATATTATTTAATTTGCAAATCATGTTAGAGTAAAGTATAAATAGTTAACATCTGGAAAATATTTTGAATGTTTATAATATGCCTTCCTCATAATTAATTTTTATTATGCAATGCTCCATTGACCTATTTACATAAAAATATTTTAAAACTGTTTAAAAAACAATTTAAAATGTTAAACATATTTTTATCTTTAAATATTATTGCTTAAGCATGCACTTGTCATGTGCATGTCATTTATGCACACCAAATATGTATATTTTTATGTTCCTTTGCAAAAAGTTTTGCCTTCATTAAAATGTCATTTTTTTTTATACAGCCACCAATTGTGACACATGTCAGTCGTGTCGTAATATTTGGTGACATTTACATGTCATCGTATTTTGTTGGTGACATAAAAACGTAGAATTTATGGGGAAAAAAATAAAACAAAATAAAAACGATTCCAATATTTTTTTTTAAATTTTTACAAAAGTTTTAAAGCGGTGTAGACATGTTGAGCCAGACTGTCTGTTAAGGAGAAATTTAGTATATTTTTTACTGATTGTCCAAAGAGATGTAGCTTATTTATTTCGAAAGCATGATTCATTTAAGCCAAAACTGCAGCTAGAATTTTAAATATCAACCAATTTTCAATAAATATTTTTGGTAATTTTTTTAAAGTTCACAAGTTAGAAAATGATAAAAAAGAAGCATAACTGCTACCATATATGATGTGATATTTTAAAAGACCCTCGAAGAAAACTTTTTTGTATCAGGGCCAAATGGAAACAACAAAAGCTAAAGTATTTTATAGAGACCAAAAAACCAGGTAACAAAACCCGGGTTACGAATAATTATTGTAAATTTATGATTTTTAATATCAATTTTCACTGGTTACAAAACATTTTTTGTTTCTTCTTTCTTTTTAACCCAATATAGACAAATAAAAACGAAACCATTAGATAAATCAACTTTCTGGTAGCAAACAATTTATGACATTTTGTGTTAAATATTAAGACAGATTATTTGAAATAAAATACATGATGTAAGTTTTGAAAAAGCAGCAAATAAAATATGTAATTTTCAGAAATATCATGATACAATTGTTCATTAACAACAGGTTAACTGACACAAATAAAACCGACCTGTCGGTTTTCATCATCATCTTTCCAATTAACTCCTTGAGAAGCATAGGGCCTCAGAGATTTCTAAAATACCGTCTAAACATGAAGTGCTCCCTCCCAAAAACGTGGAGCTTGCCGCAGATGCAGAAGGATTTGACAGATGTCCGTGACCTCCTGGAAGATTTTCATTCATTTCGTTTGTTTCGTTTATGTTTATTTGACAAGCTTGTTAGGGTTTCCGCCTTGCTTGTAAGCACAAAGAAGAGCTTGGTGGAGCCTGACACTCCTTTCTCGACTAAACTCGGCCGTGAGTTTTCGGGAATCTTATGGGCGCTACAGTTGACCCCTGGGAGTTCCTCCACTATCATCCCTTTTGCATTGTCCTACCATAACAATGCAGTAATCTGCTTGACCCTATTCCCCAAATATGTCAGGCTGGCTCAAGGCAGATAGGACAAAATGCGTTTGGTGCTTATTTAAGGACGTCATCGACACGCCCTGTAGGCGACTGATTACGGTTTTATTGTTTTTTTTTCCTTTCAGTTCATATAGATCCCACTGTATAACTTTCTATTACCTGCCCATCACCCGCTGCTTGTCCGGGACTGCTTATTCAGCATATTCGCAGCTAGCCTCAATATGAGGTCATGTCTCTATCCGCAACCTGTGACCTGCTTAGCTCCCGCGTTTGTCCCAACTTCGCGGACTGGAAATTGTCGGTTTTAAGAAGAAAAAACAACGATTAATCGGTTTTTATCTTCCATAGGAACTATAAGAAAAATATCGTTAAGGCATTTTATACTAGTATCGATACCTTTTTATATGGGGAAAAATTCTCTATTATTTATTATTGTAAAGTAGCGAATGTCACAAAAACGTAATCTTGTTCTGACGTATAATTAGATCAAAGTTTAATCTTTGACCATGACACTTTTTATGTTTTACGGAGCTACAAAATTTATAGGCAATATTTGCCTTATTATCTACTATTTCTAGTTTGTTAGCAGACTTTTAGCTCATAAATCATTAATCTATTAAGACATAACATGTTAATTATTATTGATCCCACTATCTCAATAAGAATAAGAAACATTTCATCTGCTAAAAATTAATAAATTTTTTTTTAATCATTACCACAACAATTTCATTTCTAGACAAAATATCCACGTCATAATATAAGAAAATAAAAACATTTAAAAAAATTTTCCTCTAAAATATTTGATTTACGCATGAATGAGTTACTTTTGAAGTCATTATTTATAAGATTTAAACAAAAGAATAATTTAAGACAACAGTCAATGTGGAAAATGTCATTTAGTTGTGTCGAATTTTAAGTACCCTTCGACTTGCAAAGTATTTAAATTTTTAGGTAAACAATAACTTTTTACCAATAATTAATAAATATCATTGGGTAACTGAAATTGCTTCTGTTAAAGTGGTTATTTCCAGAATTGCCGTAATTATTACAAGTTATTACATTTAAAAGCAGTCATAGTTTGTTATGTTTTAGGGTTCGCTGGCATTATTGGTTTTGTCTCATAACCGATATCATCTTTAAGCATTAACGCAAATAAACTTAATTGTCAAAAAAAGCCAATGTTTAATAATATTTTTCTTTGCTCCATTTCAACTTCTATCGGCTTTTAAAAAGCACCCTTTTTAAGGATTATGTTAAGTTTTATACAAATAATTACTAATGTTACACATGAAAAAACAAATCCAATTATAGGTTTATATACCCTTCCTTAGCAGCACTAGTGGTTAAGGGTATAAACAAAAAACATACAAATAAATACATTAAAGCAAATTCAATTGTTTAATGAAGTGTCTATAATTTATGAATGAGCATATGGCTCTTAATATTTATATGTTTAAAAATTAAAACAAATAAGACCACAAAAATCCATGGCAACACAAATGATTTTAGTTCAATTTATCAATGAAATATTTTTGTTAAAGAATAGAAACTTAATCATGAAATATTAAATACAAATAACTTTATCCCTTTTAAAAATATTTCGATATAATTTAGTTTAAGCTGTAACATAAAAACAAATTGTTATATATTTTTTTATTCATTTAATGCAACCATAGAGATGTTATAAAACCACTTAAGCAATAATTTTAGTTATGAAATGAATGTTCTACTTTATATCCTGCATACTAAATATTTACTAAAACTTATTTCCAATCTTTTAAATATATATACAAAAACTAATACATGGAAACCTGCTGCAAGCGAAGAATACAAACGATTTTCCCAATCACGTTTCTATTATGAAGTGCTTGTATTAACAGACTTTCAAAACGCATTTACAATTTCTCTTATGAATTTCTTTCTGCTTAAAAGATTGTGTTAAATATATTGGGTATTACAAAAAGAGCCAGGATGATAAAAAGAATTTCTCAAATGCAATTAGAATGAAGAATATGGCTTTTTTAAATAAATGAGCTCCAACTGCAAGTAGACTCGATTTTGGGCAGTTGCTCCTAATTCATTTCAGGATATGCCGACGCGATTAGATTTTTTGATGAGCGTCACCCCGTTGTGCATGGTCTGGCTGCTTGTTGACCAATCTGGTAAAATGATTTCATTGATGTGCTTGTTTGGTCACGTTATGATCATAAGACATGTCCCATCTACTGTCAATTGTTCTTACAAACTTCCACCACTAATAGTATTTGGTTAGATATTTCATCATTTAAGATGACGCACGGCCAGGACATGCAAGTGTTCTGCACAGACAGCGATTTACAACGATTCGGAGACGATGCTTCATGCTGCTAGAAACTTTTCAGTTTAATCATCTTTTCATATGGACTTGACATGGCCTAAAAAGATACGTATGTTGGTTCAAGGGGTACCTAATCTGGTTAGTTTGCAATATTTGACCAGGACGATTTTTTCTTATTTATCTAAGTAAGAAAATTTGTTTGCATCAAGTAAAAAAGGTTGGAAGTAAAATTGTAAAGTTAGTCCCCGATGCTCAGTGACGCTGTTAAATTAACAACTATTAGTGATTACAGATCTGCCACTAAACTCGTAGCATTAAGTTTCTCATGCTACTCAGCACATCTCTTATCATGACAAGAAATAAGGAGCAGATAATATGTTACTCTGACGTACTGCACTTTGAACGTAAAATGAGTCTGAGACCTACTCTTTTCTATAGTACTAAACATCTTAGCTGGTTATAATAATCCTTATTAAAAGGTGTTAGATTTTTGGGTATAAATCTTTTTCGCACTACCAATGGTATATAGTCCCTATTAATGCCGCCAAATACTTCTCCGAAGCCAAAATTTTCTTTTATAAATGAGAAGCCTTATCTTAAAGTTCTCAAAGTATTTAACTATCGTTAATGTTATCTACTAATTTACGCTTATTACAGCCTTTAAAACTTAGTCCCTTATTAAACACCCTTTTTCTTTTAACTGCATTACTTATTAGTTTTGTTTCCCCTGCTACAATATGCTGCTGCAATATGTTCTAGTTTGTAAGTTTTTGCTGCATATGAGTACGTATGTATGTACAAACATACACTCATATTTTATTGTTACGCATGCAGTTAAAGTATTAATATTTACCACAAAATTGAACACGTTTCGATGGTAAATTGAATTGTATTACGAAACGAATGAATGCATCGCAGAATAATGATAAAATGAAATGAAAACTTATTGTTACAATATTTATATGCAATTCAGTGTTATTTTTTGCATTCGCAGTAACAATCAAAAATATATATATATTTACAAATTTTGAATGAATAAAAGTGCTTAATGAAAATTTATTGTTTATAAAAAATATTAAGGAATAGCGCTATAATAGAATAGCGGAATAACACATTCTTCGAAACCATTAGGGCTTCAATGAAATAAGAGGAAATTTGTTTATTGTTATCATTAAAATCAATTTTCCAAAAGGCTGAACTAATTAGCAATTTGTCGCCTCTTTTGTGGATTCTGGTGATTGATAAGTTACTTATTGGATTGTTTTCGCTGTCATTAGGAATAAAGGAACAAACTTTCAATGCATATAACTGCCACAATAAGGATATAAATATCAACCTGTCTTTAAATACTCAGGGAATCTTCATGGAGAGATTAAAATGTATTTACTGAACGTCCCTAAAAATGTATTTCTTAAATGTCGAATAACTTGGTGTACTACTTGATATACTGTTAATTGATATGTGTCAGTACCGTCACCGAGTGACTCATCCTTACAGTGGTCAAACCATGGGTTGAACTAAAAAACGTCCAACCATCGTCCCTGTGTGAACTTGCAAGAACACACAGGTAGCGAGTTTCTACCCACTACGATTCACAAATAATAGAGAAGGCACATTGCTAAAGAGCTCGGGCTACCTAGTAACACTTGCTGTCTGACCTGCCTACTGTAAGGCCTGAGAAGATCCGGCTAACCGAAGTCTGTCACAAGCACAAGCATCAGCCAGGACTCAGATCTTCTATTGCACAGCATGTGTTATTTAGTAACACTCATAGAAGTGTGTTTAACCGTCCGAAATAACTTCGAAGATGAATATCAGTACAAACAAACACCTCTTCTTAATAGTTCTGCTAATACAAAATCCAGGTAAACAACCACAACCACCACGTGGACCCCGAAGGGACCTTAACCAATAACCAGTCCAGGACTCAGTCACAGGGGCTGAATGGTTCCCGTGATACCGGAAAGATTCTGGTGAATAACCAATTGGGGTTCAGCTACCCGAGGCTAAGGCGAGCCTCTTTGCCCCGAGGGCATTAGCACCATGATGGGATTTTACTATCATGATGCTTTTATAACTGCCCCCGGGGGGCGTACTATTTGACAAATCATTTTACTGAGATGATAGTATGAACATCAACTACTGGTCTGCTGATCGTTTTAGATAAAGGTAGAGCTAATGAACACTTACACCACTTTAAAGTGTTAAAGTAGGACTGAGCAAACATAGGTTTGAAAACTAATAGCTTAGTGTGTGTCGTTATGACAGGCGAATTAACAACTGTACATCAAAATTTTAACAGAAACTAAAAGCAATGATGAATAGCTCTTCTACTAGGCCAAACATCTTTAAGAGGGACCCAATTTCCATTAGGACCGATAATGTGTCGCACTTACAATATTTTAATGATTACTATTTAATGTTCTTCCATGATAAGAGCACATAAATCAAACACTTGTAGAGTAAAGGTAGCGAGGTTCGTTTGCCTGGATGAACTTGGTAGAAATGTCAAAGTGTAACTATAATACTAATGTCTGCTGCATATTTCAATACCCACATGACTTTAGTTATCTCCTCGAACACACATTTTACCGTTTTATCAAGCTCGAACAACACGATTTATAGGCAGGGCTTAGTGGAGTACATATTAAATACCTAATAACTTGTCATGGTATTTGATCCCATTATATTACCAAAACAAAATCATTATGAAATTATACTTATATGTATATACACTTTGCTTTTAAGCTTAAGTACCTCTCTTAACTGTGTGCATTAACAAGGTTGTGTGATAAAAATATCTCTGTATGTGTGTGTTTTTTTTTTTATTATTTTTGTGTTCGTTTTTTACATGTTGGCTTTACATTTGGCTTTTTTTTTGGCTTCAACTAAAAGCAACAGCTGTATGTGTGTATGCTTGAAATTGCTGTTATTTCTTAAAGCTTAACACATAATGTAGAGTTAATTTCTAGTTAATCTTTAAATACATTTAAGACGCAAATTGTTCTTATTTAATTAAAACAACAACCACGCAAATATACATTTATTACATTTACAAAGTTAAGCACACACGCACACATACATACATGCAAACAGAGACAAATATTTACTAAATACCACAATACAAACACATTTATTTACGTGTGTGTGTGTGTTTCATACGCTGCATTTATATGTGTGTGTCTGTATATCTTCTCGAGTCTTGTTTTTTGTTTTAATTGCTGGTATGAATTAAACTTTTTCCTTTCGTTTTCCTTTAGAGATATTCTTTGATGATGTTGGTGAAAATACAAAAACTTATGCCAGTTTGCTTGAGTGCTAAAGTCTAACAGATCATGTCGTTAATTGGAGGATAAAAGTAAGTTCAATTAGACAAAGATTTTGATTGAGTACTAAACTTGTTATTATACCATTCACTACATGTGACAGGGGTCATTCTGTTTATAATTTCTACAATATTCATTTGCAACCCTTTAAAGTATATATATTCTGGATCCTTATAGGTTTAGCCATGTTCCCCTGTCCATGTATCCGTCTGTCCGTCTGTCCATCTATCCGTCTGTTCGTGTGTTGGTTATAATCAAGTTGTCGTAGCTGCTATAGGTCACTTAGGGTTGCTTGTGTTATCAAACTGTTGGAAATACTTTCAAAAAACTCGGTATTGAAAAATGGCAAGATCCATTCATAAAAAAGACAACTACCTCTAAGTTTTTTTTATTTTTTTTACATAAAAAATTATTATTTTGCAACGTTGAGATAAACTAAGAAGATGATAAAAAAAATTGTACCACACAGGGTGAAGGGTATATAAGGTTTGGCCCAGCCAAATATACATGTTTACAATGGGTACGTACAATTTTAACTAGACACACAATATATCAATGTATTCAAATGGTGTGTACACCCAAAAAAAACATGGTTGGTATGGTTACGGTAATATGATCACAGACAATTTTAAATTCTATGATTACTGCAATAGTTGTAGTCATATTTACGTCAATACCATGATAATATATATGGTTGCGAGAGTCATTAATTCTTTGCGAGGATCATTATATGATTGTCCACCCTATAAACTTGGCTACGGATAATCATAAATATGATGCCCCTTAGAATATATGATAACTATAATCAAAGAGCATCATATATATGAATATCCGTAACCAAGTTTATAGTTAGGATACTCATATAATGATTCTCGCAACCAATTTATGACTCTCGCAACCATAAATATGATCATGGTATTGACGTTGATATGACAACAGCCATATTATGATTGTGGCAATCATATAATGATTGCAATAATTATAGAATTTTAAAATTGTCTGTGATCATACTACCGTAACCATTCTCAACCTTGTTTTTTCTTTGCGTGTAGTTGGTTTACGTAGTTGTTTGCTACGCGCAAACTGTCAAGTAAAGTCCGATGACCCCGTTTTGATAAGACATCACCAATCGTCAGATGTGAAAAAAGGGTATGTGTCTGTCATAGAAAATAAATTTTTAAAGTACATTTGAGGGATGTTGAAGAATCATTATTTCATTTCCTAAAAATGCTGTGTATTTTCTTTTGTTTGTGTGCAAAAAATCGTTTAGTAATAAAGCATTAACAACGAGCGACAAACAAAAAAAAAATACCAAAATCATTAAAATAAAGAACTTAGAGACAAACAATTCTTTGCTGTTAGCCGAAATTAAACTGTGGCAATGCCCGAAATGAATTAAATAAATTTAGATAAAAACACGTTTACATAATAAGCCGCTCAAAATTGTTGGGCGTTTATACTTTAAGACACATATTTTACAATTGTTAATCTTCATCATCATTATGGCAATCATTATTATCAAAGTTGTCTCTTATAATAAAAACAAAGAAAGTAACATCCAATGTACTCGTATTAGGGAAAGGTGTTTTGGTATGAACGTACATAAAGTCATAAGCCATATTTGATCTTTTGTTACATCTTATTATTTGCGTTATTTGTTATTTGAATTCTTTTGTTTAAGCTTTTCGCATTTAAGAATCATCTTTTTTTGTTTTACTGTCATCGTTTTAGTTATTTTTTTAAGATAACGCTTATATAAATACGCAGATATTTATAAGAGAGTACAGGGCAGTACAAACAAAGTTTTACGTAAGGGGTGTTAAGGGGATATTTAAAAACTAAATACCGAAGTCTAATAGTTAACCTAAACATATATGTAATTTTACGGTGAAAACTAAACAGTAATAAAAGTTTTCACAATAAAACAAATTGGATACTTCACGTTTAATTGGAATCTTTGTTATTCATGTTTATAAGATATTTTTAGTCTTTCTACCTAAATTTTAATTTTAAACACATTAATATAATTCAACTTTAAAACTCATAAACGATCGTCCAGCCCTTCGTTTAGATATATGTTTAGAAGATAAGTTATATCAGTACTGATCTTTTATTATAAGATACAAATGTTAATCAAAATCCAGTTAAATTGTTAAGGTCTTTTATCTCCCTCCCACCCTTAGCTCCATCACTGTTTCTATCATCCAATTTACCTGTTTATTTAAATCTTTTAGTGCACAATACATTGTAGTAAAATTATATCTTTTTTAATGCTTGTTGTAAATATTCAAAGACTTACAGACATTTTGGAAGGATTATACACATCTGTTATGGTAAATATTAACACGCAACTTTAAAGATGCTAAAGACACTCTACTGCCATTTCTCTTCATTTATTTTTTCACTTTTTCGCTTGACTATGTGGGTTGTAATACCGCGAAACCACTATTGCTTAATACTGTTGTTATCTTATGACATACGACGGCCTTTTATTTATAAACATGCAAGCAAACAATAAGGCAAACCTTGATATCACTTTTTAGCTCTATCAGCTTCGGGATATCAAAAGAAAACTGTTAAGTAGATTTTCTACTGCCACGCCACTAACAACAGTAACAACAATTTGTGATCCAATATCTTTTGTTTTAATACCATGAAAAGTTGACGTTTGGGATTTGACTATTTTATTATACTTTTCCCTTATCTTCTTTCTTGTATTCCCTTTGTCTTCTTATTTGCTTACTTTGCTTCTTTGTTTAGGTCTTAATAACATAATTTTTGCAGAAATTCTTGGAAACATCGATTGTCCTTAATACCAAATAAAGCGAAGAAAAATAATGCCAAGTCTCATGAGCGTCATTTTTACAAGGGTAAAGCATTAATTTAATGTACGTTTTGCGTGTCTCATGAGTCAAAAGGTAATTAAATATTTCTCTTATTCTTGCTATTCTTGCCTGTGAGTTTTCATGTGTTTTCGAATAGTGCTAGAATACAATGTTGATTATTTTATTCTTCTTTCTATTTGCATGATCTACTTACTATTTAACGCTTATTTAGCAAAAAACAAAACAACAACCAAAACAGAGTTAAATGTGTTAAACATCGACCTAAAATTTAATGCATAAATTAAAAATTTAAGCCAGTAGAAGTTTTTAAAACTTTGGCTTTCATTTTTCTTAGCGAAGGTGTTAGTTTGTGGTACAATAAGAAAAATTATAAGAACAAAAGTTAAAGGAGCCCAAGGGTATAAAGAAAGAAGGATTACAATTTAAAATATACTGTGACAGTGAATGTACCTTCAACTGCTGCATATGTCAAGAAAGTTTTTATTTGTAAACAAAAGGGGAAAATGGGTTTTTAAATTATGTATTTATTTTATTTATTGTATTGTGCTGATAGCCAACATGAACCGCGACTCAACATTGGTATTTAATACAGCCAATTAACTGCTTTTAGGTCAGGATTTTAAGAAAGCATAACACCTTACGCAGCAATAAGTTCCAAATGCCCAATATCTGGTAAATCGTTACCATAAAAGAAGCAATCTCTTAGTTCAGACTACTGAAAATTTGCAATGCACGTACCTTCTTGGAAACATAACTAGGAAAAACGGTGTTAGACTAGTTAAAGGACGACCATCTCCACAACTCGTAAGGTACGTGGCATGCTCATACCAATGCAAACATTTGGACCATCTTCTTTTTTCAAAGGATATATATAAATATAACTTTTCCTCAGGCTTGCACATGACAAATATTTTAGACCAAAATATAAAAACAATTTACTCATCAAAACTGACCTTAAAACCCTGGCCCAAACACGAACGATTTAGTTTTAACATTTTATTCTTAAGAGCCCTTTTAATAGTTCGATTAAGGTTCCTGAGATTAGAGTATTTTGTAAGAGTCTAAATTAATAGAACTTTATTTCTTTATTTCTATAGATCCAATGGCATTCCAGGTTAAGGTGTACAGTGCCTGCGTAAGACAAATGTAATTGGAAATGCCGAGTAGAGCCTAAGACTATTCGCTGGACATATCTAATTTCTTCTGTTGTATTAATACATTTAGGGCAAGGAATGAGCTTAACATATTTTTTCTCTTACTTGGTTTGGTTTTGGTTGTTATGTAAGTGTAGCCAAATTAATAGCTTTAAATTTTCGATAGATTATTTTGATTCAAACATCCCACCGTATTGTATACACTTCTAAAGTAACCACTTTCTACTTCACATTCTTTTAAAAGTCGGTAAGTGCTTCATTAAAAAAAAAGCAAAAAACTTTGCTGGATATTGAAATAAGTGACCTGTGATACATCTGATTGTACTGTAATTAAGAGCATGTTATTCAAACTAACAGATCTACCTTAACCACTTCCCTGTCCCCATACAACGCAACTTGTGATGGCTCCACATCCACTGGTTTTTTGTATTGATAACCTAAATAACGTGCATATATACCAAAAAATATAATTTTTATAAATGATTAGATATATATTTAACTGATTTTAGTTATTTTATTTTATGACCAATATGTGACTCATGAACGTATCAAAAAATTTTTTTCTTTACCACGTTCAATGAGTCGCATATGAACACATCGATCATAGTGAAATAGTTTATGACACATAAGCTTTTGAGCGACAATACATAGATTATTGTGCCATTTTGTTTCTTTGAGGTTAGAATTATATACATACATATAGAAAAAAAATTGCAGAAAATGGCTTATAATAAATATATGCCTGAAGAACTAACCCGGTATTTAGAAAACTCTGATGAAGAAGAATTGATGAGAAATACCATCCCAGTGCTGACGATTCAAGGATCCCGAGGAATTTGCAAACTCTATCACAAGAAGTTGCGAGGTTCCTTTAAAAATACTGAAAAATACAGACTAAACGGCAACTTTCAGAAAAAAATTCCGAAATTTTCTCAAATTTCCGTAATGATTAGGTTTTTTTCTATACGTTCACGTATCATTCACAATAATATAACGCCACATTTATAACAAAAAAGCTCCTCTAAGTTGTATTGAAAAATGAGTCACATGTGATTCATGAACATCATCAAATACGCTCTCGTGAGTGACTCATTGGTTATTTTCGTATGTAACTTTTTATTTACAAAGGTATACAAAAAGGGCAATAACACTAATTCTTATTAATTATCCCATTAAAGCTCACATGGTCCTGAACATACATATACTGTAGTCGGTAATTATTGATCGTATGCCGTTCATTTCAACGGCAAATCTATATCCCTGTAGTATTTTGTTTTGAATACACACTGTTTATAAATTAAATACTTAAATAAATTTGTTTGGCTTCTAAAGACATTTCAATCAGAGATAGTGATGGACAACAGTCACTGCTAACTAATAACGTTGATACGTAAACTCTGTTTTGGTTATTGGTTTATATCAAAGTTAGGTCCTTTTTTTTACTTTATCCTTCTTCTATTTCTGATTTAAATTGTGTGAATTTGCGTCCTTTCTGTGATATAAAAAACCACTCTGATTTTTTTTATAGATATTTTGCATGTATCAAAAAAATTAAAGTCTTAACCTCAAATTTCTATCATAGACAAAGGAGATTCGTTGAAAGTAAGCTTTTTGTGTTTACGAAACTGTGATCTTGAAAAATTTTTTGCAAACTTAAACAGTGGCCAAAAACACTAGTTTCAGTCTTCAATAGACTTTTTACTAAGACTTTAAACAAAAATAATTTAATATTTACCATCCATGCATACATTAAAGGGCCTCAGGAAAAAAATATATTTAATGTGGTTTCATTGCCAGAAACCAGAGAAAAAATAGAATCAACAGCAAACATTAACATTAAAAGCTAAAAGGCTATAACAATATTGGTAAATGTCAATTGTCTGCCTGGCTTAAAACAATATTCGTTTATAACAAATAAAAAAAAATCACAAAACAACAATAACAATAACAATAAAAGCTAACCAAAGGACTTCAAAGAAAACATAACCAAACAAAGTTACATTAATATACCCATATGGGTTTTGTATATAATGTATGCACACACACACACACACATTGGCAAATATGGACATATGGGTCATATCTTTGCACACACACACACAAAAATAACAATAGAATAAGGTAAAATAGCCCTGTAAGTATATAAGTTTCCATATAAAATATTTTATTAACAATGCAGCCACACAAATACCAACATTGAAATAAATTTTTATATAAATTAAGTCCCAAAGGGCGCAAAGCTTAAAAATTTAATAAATATTGTTAAAAAAAAAAATAATTATATTTTTACATGTATTACCTTTTGAGAATATCTTACATTTTTTTTTTTAAATGAGAACGCTATGATATTTTTATGCATAACAGCAGAAAAATAGTAGTTTCCAAATTATTATTGTTTGAAATTAAAGTGTTATACAAATATTTTCTTAAAATATTAAACCTAAATTATTTACTCACATTAATGTTTAAAATATCTAAATGAAAAGACATAAATTTTATATGTATATCTAACATTTGTTTTTTTGGAGAAAAGTTAATTGTTTTTATATATATATATATATTTTTCTTTTTATTTCTGGGGTAGGTCAGGTTAGGAAATGTTGTGGGCTAGAAAAATAGCACTAAACTAATCCTTCATTTGAACATTTTAATGCCTGGGGCTTAGTCACCTACTTGACTTGACAAATATGATTATGTCATTCCATGTATACCTAAAAACTACACCACACTATCTACAGGTATTATCTCCAATTCTTCCATATCCTAATATGACCTCCACTACAAAGCCCCATATGTCCTGTATTTCTGTATATTCTTTTAGATATGAATGGCTCTGTCTAAATTTGACTGCTGGTTAGTAATTTGATCGATCTTGTCCCGAACTCACTATACTTAAACGAAAGTATGTAAGATATTTTAATTTCCATGCCTGCTATGTAGACACCTACTCAAGAACCTTTAACAGTTTATACCTTGGGTATAAGCCAGATTTCTCTCTCTAATAATTCTATTTAGGGCGCCTTACTGAAGTTAATGTGCGCGATTCTATAGTTAGTCAGTTAGTTTCTGCTGACATATTAGTTGTTTCTATATATCGAACTCAATCTGGAATGACTTGTTGGTCTCAACCCCGTCATACTTAACTCAGTTAGTCCTTTATAGAAATTAAATACAGATTCGTGCTCAGCGCTGTCAAGCGCAACAAACCTTTAAAAAAATTCTGTAGGAACCAAATTTAAGCAACGTAAAAGAAAAATTCCCTTAACGTAGTAGAGTTTTAGTGGTAATTTTTGACATCAATCACAATAAATTTTTTTTTTCCTCAACGTAAACTGGTCTTTGGTTTTCGTCTTATTTGGCGTTTTTTCTTCAAGCAACTAACAAACTAACACCTTTTCGAACACACACATAAGTATGATAAGGACTCTTGTAAAGGTTTTCTAAATGACGATTTTTATTTTACCAAAATCAAATGTCAAAACATTTACAGAAGCCAGAAGATAATATCTTTTTGTTTTTAGATTGTGTGTGTGTCTATAAACTAGAGGTGAGCGATATTTCTGTACCTGTTATTTTATAACTGTGACATAAAAATCACTTGTAACCACAGTGACTAAAAATGTTAAATAGCAGGTACCTGCGATGTTGTTATTTTCAATTTATTTATTTGTTTTGTCTGTGAAATAACGTTTTCGTACTTTTGCAATTTTACTGTCTCTTTTTTTCCCGCAGTTAATAACAGCCAACAAATATTATTGCTGTTTCTTTGGTTCTTTTTTATATTATATGTAAATATTTGTTTTTGTAGGTAAGAGTAAATTTCCAGCCAATTCCAGTGTTTTTAAACATGTACATATGTATGTGTTAGTGCAGACAAAAACTTTACCAGAGACATCAAAGAGGTGTTCGTAATTATACAACAAAAAATAAACAAACAAACATGTATGTTTCGTTAAACGCATCAAAAGAAGAGAATAAAATTGATTGCTGTTCTTGTTTATGTTGTAAAAGTGCTTCCACCTTCAAGCATACACTAGTATATGAAAAAAAACATTCATACATACATTAGTACGT
>NDXZ01026360.1:0-10608 GCA_003055125.1 Paykullia maculata | reverse complement strand
ATTCGGTATAGCCGAATATAAAGCTCTTACTAGTTTCTCATAATTTTGACAATGTGTGATGAATCTCGCGGTCCTCAAATATATTGATGGCGGGCCGCGGGTTGGCCACCCCTGATATAGATAGATGTACATATGTATGTAAGTATATTATTTTATGCAGCTATAAAAAGTGCTAATTTCTTATATTACATCCATTAGTTAATTAAACATCAGTATACGTTCAATATACACATTAATTTGTGTACACATTTAGACGTGTATTTAGCTACAAAAGGTGTAATACAATGAAAACTCCATTTTGTTGCATCTCTCAGTATTATTTTGTAAAAGCACATATTTAAACACCCCTTTAAGCCTAGGGATGATTGCAACATTATTGGCGGTCAGTCCTTAATAAAAACAAATGCGTGGTAAATTAATAAAAACTAAATAATATGTGATTTCATTCAATTAACGTTTAAAATAGTGGTTGCAGAAAATAAAGAAAATTCTTTCGACGCCATTAAAGAAATTAACATCCCCATAAAGGTAAACGTAGAAATTACTGTCGTAAACTAAAATTGATGTTTTCATTTTAAGTTTGTTAACACTTTATTGGTATATATTTGCAATAAGGGTAAATTGCGCAATCCGAAATAATTTATGTATTGAAATGAAACTAAACAAAGATTAATTTTGACATATGTACATTAGGGTGGTTACAAAAAATAAATAATGGATTTTCCATCGGGGCACCCACCTTAAATGTGCCAATGGGCTAGAAAATGCGATTGACAAAGTTTCAGTCCAATCGGATAACGCTAACACGTGCCTCATTGAGGATGAAGTTGGGAAAAACAGGGATTTTTCACAAAAGTTCGTATTTCTTTGTCCTTACAACCGAAACTATTTATTGTAGGAACTTGACTCGAGTCTTATTTTGTAGAAAATTTTATTATTATTAATTTTGATTTTAATAATTTTGTTCTTTATACTAAAAGATTAAGAGATATTTAGCATTTATCAGGCCACGACGCACTGTGACCTATTTCATATAACGACTGGCCATATATAAAAGGAGTTATTGTAAAGAGTTGAAATTTGGCACACATATTCAGGTTAATAAAGTATAAGCAAATTTTAAACTTCAAAAATTTCGGAGCAAGGATTCGAGTCCTTCCCATATATACTGAAATTAAAAAAATTCATAAAAGGTTGAAAAAAAGTTCGAATATCATGAAATTTGTTATAGTCATTGGATGTAATATTCTTAATGATTTCACCAAATTTTATCCAAATCAGATCAAGGACACGCCAAACTCAAAAATGAACTTTTTCAAAAAACTAAAAAAAAGTGGAAAAAAATAAAATTTCTTAAATTAATGCCAGACACAAAACACTTATAGTAAGGTCAATGTGTCTATCAAATTTTTTCCAATTCGGTGCAAATAAACTACAGATATATTTGAAAAAAATTAAACCATTTGGACCATTTAGCCCAAACGGGCCACACATGGTGAAGGGTATATAAGATTTGGCACAGCGAAATATAGCGCTCTTACTTATTTTCCATTACAATTTTTTATAATTCTTAACAATGCATAACCTTCATTTTTACTTCACATTTTTAGCATCGGTCAGCACTTACAGTTATTCCGGGTACTTTGACCGTTGCCTTATAATAATCACAAATGTTTTATTAACATTTGTGTGTCATACCTTGTTAAGGAGTTATATTACAATTAACTGTGTCATTAGTGTATTGTGTTTTGACAAACATTTACTATAGAGTGTCACAACCAATACACTACACCATTGCCCTTTAGATTGAATTTATGTTTGTAAATAAATAAATTAAATCTTATATAGTTTGTATATTCCTATTAATTAAACATAAGGTAAAATAAAATGAAAGTTAATATTTAAAAAAATAAAATAAAGATTTAATTTATTTTGGAAATAAAGAAATTGAATCTTAAATTGTAATAAACAAAAATTGAATAATAGTAAAATACAGGTGACCCCCGATTTACGAATAGGATACGTTTTGTGAAAGTGGACGTATATCGAATATTCGCATAGCGAGCTCAATATTAGTATGGTATTCTACTGAAAATAAATAGATTCGTTCCAGGGATTAAAAATATTCGTAAAACGAGATCCTTATTCCTATAAGTTTGTATAAAAAATACATAGATGTGTACCCAAAACGTTCCTTATACGAAACCCTATTTTTAGAAACATTTATAACAAAATTAGTAAAGAAATTTATTCGATAAAAAATACATTAGATATTTATTAAAAAAGGAAATTTAACTTTTAAAAATAAATATTTAGTTTTAAATGAATATAATAACTTCATTATTTATTATAATTTATTAATGATGTTCGTAAATTCGAAATTTCGTATTCGTATAACGAATTTTATAATTTATTTCGTATAGCGAGCTTTCGTAAATCGGGGGTCACCTGTATAAAGCTCGAACCAAAATACAGAGTATGTATATTTTAAAATTTAACACATTCGGCTGCAATTCAAGTTTAGCAGGGGTTTTCAAATTGATACAGACACATTAAATGATTGGCTAGTCCACAATAACAAAGATCCTTTGAAGGGATTTTGCAAGTACTGCAGGTGCTCATTGGCAGGAAAGTTTTGTGATTTAATAAATCACGCTGGAACGCAAAAACACAAAAGAGCTGCATCCCTTACAGGGTCGTGTTGGCGTAAGTTAAACTTGGCACCTGAAATAGTGGAATGTGCCAAAAAGCAGGAAGTTGAATTAGCACTTTTCAGTGAAAAAACAATATTATGAAGAAATTGAGCAGTGCCACGCCAAATTACTTTAATTTCTTTAAAAGGAAGAATATAAGTACTTATTTGTACTTGGTATAAATTCTATGACGATGAAATAATATGAACCAAAGCGCTTTGATCTCCAAGCCCACAAAAAATACGTCATAAAAGTCATTACATTTTTAGTTATAACAAAATTAAAATTATATTCAAATTTTTTTTATAAAAAACCAAATAACATAAATTACATTTTTATATGCAGAAGTATACATAAGTATATAATTATAAATCAGTTTCTAAAATTACATTTTCGTCGCTAAATGCTTCATCTAATTTTTTCCGTCTTCAGTATCATCGTCAGCATTTCGGTCATTATTGTCTTGAGGAAAAGCGGCTTTTTTGGAATTCTCGCAGATTAATAATTTGATTACTTCCCGTTGAAGTTTAAACGCTTTCTTTGATGAATACGTGTATTTAAACGAAAAGATGATATAATAGATAGATAGATGATAGATTATCAACGAGGCTGGTTTTTCTGGCATAATATAATCTATCAAATTTATATATTTTATTCCTCGTTTTTGCGGCATCTTTGCTAAGTATTTTATTGTATTGCATAGGGTACAGAGCTAAAAATGTCAAATGTATGATGCAAAAAAAATAAAAGTTAACAACTGTTGTCATAAATGCAATAAATAAAAAACCGCTTGACCTTGAAGCATCTGACTTTATTACCACTTCCTATAAAATAACTATGGTGCTTGCAGATTATTGCTACCTGTGCTTTCCTTGTTAAATGACCGTTTGTTATAAATCCGCAAAAGATTAAAATTTCTACCACAAGAATCAATACGTGTTGCATTATGCATTTTTATATAAGAACTTGGGTGGAAAATTTTAGTACCTTCGATTGACTAAAAAATTAACTGCTTATTATAAATTCGCAAAAATAATATTTCACAAGTACCGCAGAAAAAATTGGAAAATAAATAATCAGCCAATAAGTATGTTTTTTATAACCTATTTAACTCCTACTTAGCTTGTCTCATAGTAGCTAGGTTAGTTAGAAATAAATGTTCGGAATGAAAAATAAAGTGGGGTCGGTCATATATTTGACATGTGTATAAACATCCTAGGGGCTACAGGGGCCAAATTTAAGAATTTCATTAAACCACCATATTTGATTGGATTGCATTTTTGTCTCTAGTCATTTAACAACAATTATAACCAAATTTTATGTAACTGCGACCACTTTTTAAAAATCGAATTTTGGCCATGAAAGTGGTCGTTGAAACCATAGTGCATAAGACCAAATCTTTCGTCTGTATAAGACCGGTAACTGTAGACAAATGAAGCATATTTCGTTCTTTCGTTTTAACGATATTTAGAGAGGAAAAAAATCCTTGACAAATTCGCAGACTGATAACATCCCAGCTGCAATTCTTGAAAGTTGCGGAAACATTAATTCATTCAATTCGTTTTTTATTTCAGGATTTTTTTAAAACTTTTAATACCTCTATATCCGCCAGGGATCAAAACTGTGTATTAATTGAGTCAAAATTTGTACATTCATTTGGAAAATTTTTTTATTAGAACTGACACTATACTATTCGTTCTTCCCGAAACAACATTATCTGGAAAAAATTTACTTAACCAGTTTAAAAATTCCTTGTTAAAATCTTCTTTTACTCTCAGCGCCTCGCAAAATTTGAAACAACATTTTTTGACACTACATATTAATATTTCAACACAGATTGATTAATTTTCTATGCAATAATTGTTTTTTAAATTTTCTTTATATAAACTACCACTTTTTAATTAAAACGCTATATCTGTTTTAGTTGTAGCTGTCTGCAAATGAGCAGATGAATGCAAAAAGTAAATCACAAAGAAATGATAGCAAAAATGAGTACCACCATGAATCAATCAAGATAAACTTGGGAAATTCTATAAAATTTGGGAAATAAAAAAATAAAAAAAAACAAGCTGAGAAAGTTTGTAAATTGTACCAAATGGGTTATTGGTGTACCATTGCACTTAAGGGGTTTAAAGTGTACCAAAAAAAGTATAATTGTAACAACTTTTGCAACCCTGAGTTGACTCGTTTTTGGATCTTGGAATTCTCTTTGATGTAAAACTTAACTTTAACTCGCATATTATAATGACTGTAAATAAAGCAAATGGTGTTTTATGTTTCTTAAAACGATGGGCCAAAGAATTCAACGATCCTTATGTCACGAAAAATTTATTTACGCCCTAACTAATGCCAATACTAGAATACGGATCAGTAATTTGGGATCCCCAATATGAGGTGCATATAAATAAACTTGAGTTTATTTAAAAACAATTTCTGATATTTTGTCTCCGTAACCTACGTTGGAACCCAATCATTGATCTACCGCCATATAAAAGCCACTTAGCACTCATTGGACTTCCTACATTAAAAAGTCGAAGAACTGTTTTTAATATCGTATTTGTCCTTAATCTTATTCAAGGTAAAACAGATTCCATGTGTCTTCCAAGTAAAATATGCATCAACGTTGCTAACAGACAGTTTAGATTTTTTATACCTTTATATTTAAAATTTGATAATAAATTGTATGATCAGATTGACTTCTCTGACAATGTCGATGAATCCAGAAGGAAACTGATAAAGTATCTAAACTCAAATTAGAACACTTAGAACTGTTTGAAGTATTTTGTTTTTGTAATTGTGCTATTGTCATTTTTAAATAATGCTTAGCTGTAATTAATATGTACCTGAATTAAAGAAATAAAAATAAAAAATATTGTACCTCTCATAAAAGGAAAATACATAAATTGAAATATTTGGTAGACGGATATACGGATATACGGTAGACGGAATTGTTGAATGAATTCGCTAAAAAGATTACTTTATTTAAAAATGATATAAAAATTGCCTCCTATTCTTCTTATTTTTCCAATGTTTTAGTGGCTACTAACTATTTTCGCAAAACGCATTTCTAATTCCGTGCAAAGTCGGGGCGCTCTGCTAGATTATAATAAATAATAGATACTGTTTTTATGCAATTATTACTGTTTATGTATTTAAAAAAGTGTCAGCGTGTAAAATTTGTGGAGCTGGACGTTGACGTCCATATATTAAAGCCAATTTGCAAATTTTTTAAAGAGAAAGATACGCTTATCTTTAAAGAATACAAGGCATGTAATATTGAAATAAAACCTAAGGCTTGAAGATTCTATAATATGTATGCTTTTAAAATTTAAAATTTAAAAGAATTGTCTAATTTTAGGTTGATAATATTCGGTAAAGTGTTGCCTACTATTATCGACCTTATTTTCAACAAAAGTATTTTAGAGTGCAGGGAAACAAGGTGGCCCTTTTGCATTGCCTGTAAGCAACTTTTAGTTATTCAAACTAATCATCTTCAAAGACATGCTGAAACGAAAAAAACATGTTACAAATATTAGACAAGCAGCCGAATATGAAAATATACATCTTGCTGAGTTTTTGCCACAAAAAAACATGAATTTCGTCAAAGCGTAGCAATTGCAGAAATGAAGTTAGTGTTACGTGCTATTAACAAAAATCATTCATTTATGTCTATGGACGGTATAAGCGAATTTAATTCTTCTATTTACCCTGATTCAATGATAGCTAAGTCGGTAAGTACAAATATTTTTCAATTAAAACATTAACTAACAAAAAAGGCAGAGTCTTCTTGCAATAGTAAACAAAAGGTAAAAGCATTATTTTATTTAAATAAAAACGTAAAAAAATTGTGCTACTTTTTTTTGAATCCACTTTTTTGTGCCAATTTTTTTTTTGCAAATCCCCATTTTGTGCAACTTTTTAAAAAATAATTTTATTTGACTCAAAAAATAAGCGTCTGTTACTTTTTTAAATTCGAGGGCCTATGGGGTAAAAATTATATATTGGTACTTTTTTGGCGCCCCCTGTAACTACTAAATTAATAAGCATTTTAAAAAAATTAATATTTATTAAAATTTATTTTTTAAAAAATATTTTTTTTGACTTTGATATAATTCATGTTAAGGTTGACTTTTAGTATTTAAAGACTTTTATTTCAGAAAAAAATGTTTGCACTAGAATGTACCAAAAATGGGGAAAACCGGGAATATGCGACTAATTGTATATTACTGGGCCAAACAGGGATTTCTTTAGACATAAAAAATAGTGTCATATAATACAATTTGAATAACATTAATAATGGGATAAAAAAAGGGGAAATTTTGGGTAAACAGGGGGCAAGAAAATACTTTTTCACCTTTTTTGAGTCTAGATATATGAAATTAAGGGTTATCGCTTATAATTGTGATAGAGAGTACTTTCAAGTTTAAGCGCACTTTCGTTCATTTTTTAAAATTAATGAGTCTAGATATGTGAAATTAGGGCATATCGTTAATAATTCTAATTAAAAATCATATAGGAAGCCGAACAAGTATTTTTTATATTGATTGATAAAATGAATTTGTATATACATAAGTATACACACATATAGATTTAATGCCTATTTTTACGTACATACTATATTGTTAATGTTAGGTTTTTTGAATAAATAGAACTAAAAACACACGCAGTTTTAGAGTTTTGTTAAATGATTTATAAAAAAGTTTTTTTGGTCGAAAAAGATTTTTTTTCAGAAATTAAAAGATTTTTAAAAATATAATATGACAACACTGCATATGAAATACTTCGCTTAAACGAAAGAGTATGATTGAAAAATAGACAAAAACAAATAATGGGCACAGTACAGAGAAACAAGTCGATCGGCTCAAAATCGGTCTATTTTCCTAAGCCGCGCCGCCGCCGACACTGAATCTTGAAAGCTGAGCCGGCTTAAACCCAGCCGTATCAGCTGAGCTGCTAAGAACTACATTAAGTTGCTATGTATTTTAAACATACAAATATGCATTCTAAGGTATTAGATATATTTTATGTCAACTTTAATACTACTTTTTTTGCATGTATGTAAGCAATTGTTCTAGAGAAAAAAGTCCCGTTAGATTTTTTCAATTGAAAGTAAAACTGTGTAGTGTTATTAGTTTGTAGTAGTGTTAAAAGTTTAAAACGTGTTCTATTTAACAATATTATTTTAAATCGCGTTTAAAAATACGTAAAACAGTTTTGAAAACGTTTAATTCTTTATGTTTTTAATAATAAATCTGCTTATCTTTTCGAATATTTGCAATAGGGTAAGTGCTCCTAATTTCTGATTTTTTTTTATTTAAAGTAAAATAAATAGGAACAAGTAAGAGCGCTTTATTTGGCTTTATTTGGTCCAAATGGTATAATTTTTTTAAAATATATTTGTAGTTTATTTCAAAGCTGCAAAATAATAATTTTTTTGTGTAAAAAAAAAAATTAAAAAAAGTTTGGGGTGATTTCAAAAATTAAAAATGGCCCATAAAAATTCTAAAAAAAGGCAAAATGAAAAGTAGCCCCAAATTCAAAAATAAAAAATGGCCCCAAATTTTGTACATTGAAAACAACAAGACGAAAGTTTGGGGCCATCTCTTCTATTTTTTACACAGTCTTTTTTTTTTCATAGTATCAAAAAATTTAAAAATGCTATAAAAAATTATAAAATTATAATAATGAAGAAAATGATTACAATGATGAAAATGATTACAATGATAATATCAATTAATACTGTTATCGTTATCATCATTGTTATCATTTTTATTACTATCATCATTGTTATCATTATCATCATTGTTATCATCATTTTAATCATTATTATCATTATTGTTATCATTATTATCACTTTTAACAATAAGAAAGAAAAATTGTTTTACAAAACTTTTCAATATATAAATTCCAAAAATTTTATTGAAAGAAATCTTCATACATTATAATCATTGTTATCATTATTATCATGATTGAAATTTTAAATTTTTTTTAAAAGATTCGGTTTAACAACGCCCACAACGAATTACAACAATCACTGAAAGTGTACCATGACTTGGACGTTAAAAGTCATAAACACATCAAAAATAATATTTTAACAACAGATTCTCGCATGCTAGACGTCGAGCCGAGATGTGTTGCATTGATCTGCAACCTTTCAACACATGTAAAAGAGTTGGTTTTCAAAATAAGTGAGACATATTGATTCTACAATTAATTTTCCCTCAGCAACAACGGTTGCCACAAATGCGTTGGACGATGTGTATGATGTTTATCTCAATTTTGTAAAGATTATTCTATCCAAATCCCCGTGCAATATAAATTTGGTGATAGATATGTGGACGAACACATCTAAAAAATTTCGTATTGAAATGCATTTCATTAAAACGAAACACCCCCGGTGCAAAAACACCGTCACATTGGAAGAGCGGTTGGTGAACAAGTGTTCGAAACAATTACGTTTTTTAAATTAGAAGGAAACAAAATAAAAGTCATATCGGATGGTGGGTCAAACATAGTCGCGGCAATGAAATTTAACAAAATTGAACGCTTGAGTTGCATGGCGCATTCTCTCCACAGATTTATTTCAAGTGACATTTCAAACAATAATTTATTTGAAAATTTAAGTACCATTATTTCAAAAATTAAACAAATATTTACAGCTTTAATCTATAGAGGGGAGGAAATTACACAAGTACAAAAGCTTAAAAAAAATAAAGAAATTTATGATATGCTCATAACAATGCAAAATATTACACCTGCATTGACAGTGAAAACAATATTTCGTTTGGTGGTATCGAAGAAGTAATCGAGGCGAGTTTACCAACTTTAAAAAACTCAGTGGAAACTAGATGGAACTCCATTCTTTATATGGAAAAAAGTTTCTCTGTAAACTGCGATGTTATAAATATTATCCTTTTAAAAATAAAAAAAGAATATTTGTTAATACCATCGTTGGAAGAAGACTTTAGTAAAGAATTTGCCGGTTTTCTTGAAGTTTTCTCCAAAGCAACCACATATTTGCAGGGCCAAGAGTATGCGACCATATCTTCCTTTATATATTTCTACGAAAATATATATGTAAAATTATACGAAAAGGGTGGCAACGCATTGTTTGGTCTTATAATTCAATTATACGATTTCGCAAAACAACACTTTTTTAAAAGGTTTAAAATTAATAAAATCCACTTGATTGCGGCATTGATGGACCCATGTCAAAAAAATCGGTCAACTCTTTCTAAATATATTAAAAAAATTCCTGCGAATCAAATTGTGCCCGACCCGTTTGTTTTAGAGCAAGATTTCGAAAATCACATAATAAAAGAAAACCTGATTTTCCAGGTAATCAAAAATAACAACATTTACAATTCATATTGCAGATAATCCACCAGTGAAAAAGAAGGTAAAATTGTTGACACTTGTTATTCTAACAAAAATGTCCCTTTATTTGTTTTTTTTTTTAAATTAAAATTTGTTTTTATTTTTAGAAAATTTCAGACACAAGAAAAAATGTTGAATTTTCTTTCCAAGTCTGGGGAATGTTCTCTCAAAGATTCCATGTACCTTGAAATTTAAAAATATTTTTATCTCCATTCTATGAAGCAGAAAGCCTTGAATGGTGGAAAGAAAATCAAAAAAAAAACATATAACCTATTATAATAATTATTAAGGTTATGTTTTTAAATTTTATCAATTTAAAGATATTCCCAAGAATTTCCGAGTTAGCCTATATTTGCTTTGGAATACCAGCTACATCAGCTTCTTCTAAAGTTACATTTTCAATAGCTGGTTCGTCCATTAACCGTTAAAAAACAACTTTTCGTTCATGACAACTTTAAAC
This sequence comes from Paykullia maculata, assembly GCA_003055125.1. Classification (NCBI taxonomy): domain Eukaryota; kingdom Metazoa; phylum Arthropoda; class Insecta; order Diptera; family Rhinophoridae; genus Paykullia; species Paykullia maculata. The sequence goes on along the minus strand of NDXZ01026360.1, from coordinate 78 downwards.
TTTAAAGTTATAAATACAATGGAGGAAAAATAAGCCACAACAACAACGAATTTTAACACATACTTACATACAGTGAAC
>NDXZ01026352.1:0-12159 GCA_003055125.1 Paykullia maculata | reverse complement strand
TGCTTATATCTCAGCCGGTTATTGATGGATCTTGCCAGGTTTCAATACCGATTTTTTCGAAAGCATTTCCAAAAGATTAATATCACACACAACCCTGGGTGATCTATGGGAGCTACGTAAACTTCATTTCAACATTCACACGGACAGACGGACAGACGGACATGGCTAAATCGACTTCCCTATCTATAAGGATCCTAAATATATATGTATACTTTATAGGGTCGAAAATTAATATTGAAGAAATTACAAACGGAATGACAAACCACATGTGTGTGTGTGAAGGGTATAAAAAAGAGTTTACAATTTTAAATTTTTATAAAAAAATGTATAAACCTTTTAAAATATAACAAAAAATAAAGTTAAAATCAGTCAAGCCTGGCAATAACACATAAAAATAAAGAAATTTATTTGTACTAAATTTCGATCGCAATTCTAATATATGTATAAAATTCATCAGCCAAAGTTTTGACATAATTTTAACAATTTGATTTGCTTACAAATTAATTTTTGAATGGAAACCTCAAATAAAAAAAGAAGTATTTTCTATGCTCGAAATTTTTCTAAAGCTGAATAAAAAAAGGGCAGCTTATAATATATACGCAAATAAAATTATATATGAAACAAGATAAAAAATATGTTTTTTTTTCAAAAAAGTTTTTAAATTCTTGAAATGAAAGCTATTTCTTATATTTAATTATAGATATGTATATACATATACATATATAATATACATATGTATGTATGTATATGTGTTAAAAGTAATTTAGTTTTTTTTTAATTTTCTTAATATCAAGTATACCTTTTTTAAATACACTGCCCTTGGTAAGGTATTCTTCACAACATAAACCGTTACATAAATCTTGGAAAGATTTAACTGAAAATTAAATTTTAAAAAATTACCCCTTTTTTAGCCTCTTTCTTGCAAAATTAATACAAATAAAAAGTTGGTAAAATAATCTAACCCTTTTCTTAAAATATCACACGTACTTTTTGGGTTTAACACTGATATTCCCACAACAATTTACAAATCTCTTTTACATATTTATACAGTCGACCCCTTTTAGACCTTTTTTCATATTTTGTGTGTAAAGTGTTTTTGTTTTTTTTTTTTGCCCCCAAAATATAAGAAATTTTTTAAACATTTGTACGACTCATAATAATACTTTTATAAAATATACGTATCAGTGTTCGTTTGTGTATATGTGGGTGCAGGTGAATTAAAGCAAATGTATGTGTGTGTGTGTGTGTGTTTTGTGATGTGATAGAATCTATATAAACTGATTTAAATCACATCATTAGACTCAGATGTTATCAAACAAATACGAGAAAATATTTTAAAAAGGGGCAAAAGATTGAAGATTTGTTAGCAGACATACACACATGTACACTTATGCCACATACATACATACTGAAATAACTGTTAACACGTAACTAAAGTAAAAAGTGGTTCCCAATACAAATTTATCTTCAAAAATGCTATTCGAAACGTAATTTTCTTTTGTAAAGATTAATTGCAGATCTTCTTCTTATATTTAAGCATTTTTATTAAATTTATGCTTTGTTGTTGATAAATCTTCGGTTTCTTGTTATGACTTTGCTTAAGCAATTTTTCTAAAAATTTTTTTTTTAAATTGTTTACTTACATATTTTAAGATCGGAGTAAATATAAATAAATTTTTTTTTAAATATATTCGATTTTATATGATTCCCTTTTGTATATAAGGTACAATAACGTTCACTTCTAGTAGGTAATCTTTAATTGGGTTTTTAAAGGATAAACTTTGAAATTTTAAAATAAACTTCTTCGTCTTCCTAAACAAAACTTTTTTTAATATCTTTTCTTGGAATTTTATATTTCGGCCTTTAAAAGTTTTGTATTAGTCGGGGTTTACACGAGGAAACAATTGGAAGGGAAACATTTATTTTGTTTTTGTTTTGTTAGTAAATTACGGGAATACGGGAATGATACAAATTCCCCACCCGTAATTTGCTACCAAACTAAATGTTTTTCTTCCAATTGTTTCCTCGTGTAAGCCCCGACTTACATTTCTAAATATATAAATAAAAAAAATTAAATAAACTATATCATTTGGGAATTACTGCATTAGTATAATGCAAAAATCTTATTAAGAATTTTAATAGAAAGCCTTGGCTGTGGGTAGGTAGAAGAAAACTTCAAAAAATACCTGGGAGACCTTTTTTAAGAGTTTATTTTTTTTAGATTTTTTTCTTATTTAATTTTGTTGTTGTTATTTATATTGTGGTGGTAGTAATATTCCCAATGAAAAATGTATGCACACAGTCACCCACATACCTGCGTACATTTCTCTCTTTTTGCAAAAACTTGGGGTAACAACAAATATAAATAAAAAAAAAGATGTTGTTTGAAAAGGGTTTTAGGTTGTTATTTTTTTGAAACATACATTTTACAACCCAGAATGACAGGTCGATAGATGGTTTTTATAAAAACTCTTAAATAAATGATAATTTACCAAAAATATATTTCTATCAGTTAGCAAACAATAGAGAACTTGAGTAAACCTACAAAAAATCTGTAAATCACTAAGGATTAAAGAAAGAAAAATGGTCTTATACCTTAAATATTATGTTTTTATTAGTTGTTAAGTTTTCAAGACCTTTTTCTGTCTATGCAAATTTTTTCTATAAAGCTCTTTACTTATTAACATGTATTGTACATTATCCATCACTATATTATATATTTTTAATTAACTCTACCTTATATTTTAGTTTGTTATTCAGTTTTAATCATAAATTTACTTTCCATTACTATCCCATTTACTCACCCAACAAAAACAAGATACAGTGGGCTTATTACTTTTGCCAATCCGTTTGAAAGACCTTTAAATATTATTTTAAGATGCCATTAAGTATATGTTTTTTAATTCTTATATGATTCTGTGTGTTAATGGCACAATAAAACTCTAATTCAAAAATCAAGGGGGTTATTGATTGGCTAAAATATTTTTTTATACATCGGAAACATTTTGCATTAAAAAAAGGCGTAACTGCAAGACGTAGGATTTGGTATATGACATAAATGTATAGTTTACCAATTTAAAATACTTGTGACACGCCTGTCTCCAATATAAGGCTTATTCTTAAATTAATATATGTTAATCTTCTATTTGGAAAATGGCTTTTCGTTTAATATTGGAATCTACGTTTCTCAATCCAAAAATCAAAGTGGAATATCGCAAACAAATTTCATGCCATACGTAGGCAGGTTTGTAAGCAACAGGACCCTGACATTGCCTCACAAACCTGCTTACGGCGAAGCAAAAGTTTTTGCGGGGATCTTATACAATATAAGTGATGAGTATACACAATTGAGCAGAGCCAAATATACAATACATACATAAATACATACCCAGCAAAAACTGGGTAAAGGCCTGCTCTTACACAATAACATAATTTTCAATGAGTATAACATACCGTAACATAACATACATGTGTATATATTGTAAAACGTTATAACTTATTCATGATATATATCGAAAAAGAACTAACAGCTACATGCACTTTAGCTGAAAAAATTGTTAGGAGCCACTTAAATTAGTTATTATGATTCTCATTTGGGTTAACATACTATAAGTATTATATTTTATTTATTATATTTATTATATTTTCGACAGATGTTTATGAATTTTCCGACGATTTTCAAACCGACTCTAAAGGATTTTTTCTAAGTGTTTCTGCAAAACGTAACGTACAGAAGTAACAAACCTCAGCTTTGTTCTTAAAAAGCCGAATATAATACATTATTATAAAGAGTTATGTAAGCCCATGTAATCAGTTGGATATTTTACTTATTAAAAGCAATATTTTAAATATTTTAAAAGTATTGACTTATTCAATTCGTAAGTTATAATTTTAAGGGCTGCTTTATTTGTTGATAGTAAGTAGTTACTAAATGACATATAAGTAATGACTTTATAAAATCCATATTTGTAAGCGAGTGGGGTAAAGTAATGGGTTATCATTTTAACTCATTACAAAGTAATGCAAATTTTTGCTGAACACGTACGTCTGTATTTATGCGTTGCTCTAAATTTATTTCATTATTATGAAAAATAAAACTGTTCACACTTTATTATGCATATTCGTTATTTAGCCAATTAGTGCAATATTTATTGAATTTTTTTCTGGCAATTTTTTCGTTTTTTGCACAATTTTTGTTTATAAAACCTGTCAATTATTAGGCTGTCATAAGCAATTTTAAACAACAATTTTATTTTGCAGCCACAAACCACTATAGCGGAAAGAATTAAATATAATTTTCGTTTCATACAAATATTATTTGTTTGTTACATATTAATTTGTATTTACTTGTGTCTGTACTATAAGTTAATATTTTCTCACATATTGTATGAGTTTATTGACATATTTATAATGTTTACATTAAATAAAAAATTATTTGTAAATATTGTTAATAACAATTGTAGAGAAAAGTAAATGCAGCAGCAGAAAATTAAGCAAACAAAAATTAAAATGTTTTTAAAGAAAATAATTTAAAATATTATAGGATATACATATGTACATATGTAAAGATGAATGTAGTTATTTAAGTTTATAAATTTATTTAAAATTTCCTGCAAAAGAAATTGAATAAAATCAAAAAAAATATATTTTTATTGGCTAGAAAATACATTAACAATTTTCTATAAACAAAAAATTAAATCGTCTACATAAGAATTATGCGCGTGTCGTGTCGTGTTACGCGTGCATTACTTGCGATCGTGTTTAGGTTAAAAATTAATTACGCGACCCAGTCCAGTTTTTTACAAAACAATTTTATGTTTATTTTTTTTAATTTTTTTTTTTAATATATTTATGTACATATACATACATACATATACATACATATGTATGTAATGTATGTAATTATTTTGTTACTTGGAAAATTATGTTAGTAACGTATAAATCGCATCGTATAAATGCATAAAATAAAGTCAATAATTGTTAATAAAAAAGTAACATATGTGACATTTTTGTTATTAACATACATACATACATACACAATAATTTACATTCGTCAGTGGGTGTACGTGATTAAAAAAATTCTTCATATGAGATTAAAACCTACCTCGTGCCTCTACCCTGCGGATTAATTTATCTTTTAGTCTAAAAAATACTAATGCTCACATCTTTGGTCTAGTAAATTTATTTTCTATAAAGAATTTATCAAATTTTTGCATAAAATAAAATTTTTAACCAAAACTATAAATAAAATATTTGTTCAAAATTTGTGCTTTTGAATTAGCTTGAACTTGTACTAATGTAAATCATAACTAAAAAGCGTTTAAGGTTATGGTGGTTTTGAATGCCAAACTGTGTCTGTTTTGCTAACATCAAATTGGATAGATTTAATGTAATCCAACTTGGTAATTTGAACTTGAGTGTTTTTTACATACATATGGATCTTCAATATCATAAAAAGCGAGAAAATATATATTTTGTTGAGTTAATGAAAAATATTTCTTGGTGCTATGCGCAAGAAAACTAATATTTATATAACCTCTTCACCGCTTGTAGAGGATATTGAGGCTTGAGAAGCAAAAAAAACCAAATAAAATTGTAAATATTAAAAAAAATATTAAGGTTTTATCAGAAAATATTGAAGAAATGTTTTTATAAAAAAATAATTTTAAACATTGTCATACTTTATACATATTATACATACTTTTTTGTGTACTCTATACATTTGCAGTGCAAGTTATATGTATATACATATACACATACATATTTATATGTATCTACCCTGCATGAAGCCAGGGGTCAAGTTTCTCCAAGACACCACTTTTGTTGACCATTGTGATGACTTTTTGGTGATATTGTCAACAAAGCGTAAATACTTTTTATTTTGCAAGTAAAAAGTACCAAAAGTGTAGACTAGAATTACTAAAATGCACTAGTGAATACCTGGTTTCAATATCGCCATATGACCCCATAAGAACTACCTAGTCAATAGTTCTAACGTCACTAATGGATTATCAATGTCAAGTACATGGTAAATGTCTACAGCAAAGAACATTCTCTGGGAAATAATTGGTCAGTAGCACTGCTGACAAAGTCAATAGTGAATCAGTACTGTTTTACTTTCGACATTTCCTGCAGGGAAAATACATAAGTACATACATATGTATTTGTACTTTTCTTTTGTTAACATACATGTAACAGCCAAGCTTTTACTTCCGTTATTTATTTTAAAAATTGAGAAAAACAAATATTTGAAAAATAAAGAATTTCAATTACTAAACTATTAAAAGATGTTAACACTTGGAGCATTTATATTGTTGTTATTGCAAACGGCCTTGAAATAAATGGCTAACAAAAAAGTAACAATATAACAAATGATCGCAAGCAAATAGCAATAACATTTCATACCGAAATTACAACCTTAGTCGGGGTCATTGTTGATGTCTTCTCAACTGAACATTAGGGTCATTCATGTCTGCTAGCAAAGTGAAAACAATATAATTAAAGATTTCAGAAAAATATTTACAAAAGTATTATATGCAAAAACGACTAGGGTTAAGTTTAAAAAAAATTCAAAAATATATACAAAAATAAACAAGAAAGTTATAGTCAACAATTCCAACCATACAATATCCTGCACGAAAACAAACAAAATACAAAATTTTTTATCTTAAAGTTTTAAAAGCTACACGTTTACAAGTAATGCAAATGTCAAATTAATTTTTCCACAAAGCCTGAGTAGATATTTCAAAAACAAGAAGTAATTATTTATTATTTAAAAAATAAAAAATAAGAAATAAGTAAACAAATGATAACCATTTATTTATATAATAATTTTTATTTTTAACATTAATTTTCCTTTCTTTTTACTTTTTGCATATATTTTTTGTGTTGTTGATTTAGTTACTTTGCTGATTAATTTAAAGCCGGCAGTCAAAATAAAAACCACTATCGCCGTTGCTTAAAGTTAAAATTTTATTAGGATTTGTATAAGTTTTAGTTATTTGTTTTAATTCAGTTGTTTTGTAGTGCAATTTTCTTAAGTGTATCCTGTAGTGAATTTCAGCCCTGCAAAGTTTCAAACTACTCGTAGTTTCATGTATTGTATCTTGTGTTTTGCAATAGAAAACTAGTAGTTTGCAGAGTAGTTTGCACTAAAGGGTTAGCTCCGCTAATGCATACATAAATATATTTTTAAACGTTTAATGCGGATTCAGGCGATTTTCTGCAATAGGCTTTACAGGAGAGCTTGGGCTAATTGTGAAATTCCTGTTCACCTGAATCTTATTTGTAGTAAATGGTATGTAGATTCCATTACAGTAATTAAATAATGGTTTCCTTAACGTTTGGAAGATTTCTAGAAGTGGGCCTTATATTAAAGTCTGTGTGAATTATAAATCGACCTTATTTTTGTTGCTAAGAAACTTAACTCGAGTCAAAAATTTTACCAGGGGTTAAAACTTATCATCGCGAAATTTGGCAAGCAATTCTGCGTTATTATAAGATATTTGTGTATCTGCTAACTGAAATACAACGAAAATCAAAAGCACAGTCATGGTCCCAAAAAGTTATGTGTACCAAAACATCTTGAAATCACGTTTACATGGATTGACATGTAAATACAAATAATTAATAAATTGAAGTTGTTGTGAAACTCTTTGCATTACAAATTTTAGCATATCTAGTTGTTAAGGATAAAAAAAAGTATGTATATATATAAAACAAGCTGAATTTTTTAAACAAAAACACCTGGACTGTGAATACCTCTAATGTTTGTTTGCAACAGCAAATACTCAAGTTGAAGAATGCAATGCTTTTGTTTCTTTGAAAAAAAAAATATAAAACACGTTAAACATAAAATGATGCGTGATATTTTAGAAATTTCCTCTGGTATCAAATAAAATCTGCAATATGATTAAAGAATCAAAATAAAAAGAAAAAAAAACTACGCAAGAATAATAAAATTTAACAAAATAACAAAATATTATTTATAAAGGTAAACGTACAAATTTTAATGTTTCAGTAAAGAAATATTGAACGCGCACCGTTAAGCACGTCGCGAACTCTTTATCTTTAAAGAGCGCAAAATGCCTTTTAAATTAATAATTTTTTTTCTTATTATTGCCACATGCGCAGTGACACCAGGTTGGACGAGTGAAGAGCTTATTAGTAAAGCGGAGAAAAGTCCTCTGGCCGAGCTGACGTTTCAATTGAGTGGCAATAGTTTAATGTGGCCATGTGATTCGACTAAGAATATTTATGTGCAATCGGGCCGATATGTACCGCGTAATGTGATTGTGACGCGGGCTCAATTGTTGCGTGATACGGCGTTTGTGGCATTGCCGCGCTACAAACAGGGAGTACCCTTTACGCTGGGTAAAGTAAATTTAAAAAAGGGCCAGTGTCTGACAAAAATTGCCCCTTATCCCTGTTGGGCCATACAAGAGGAGGGCAATTGTCAGGCTCTCCAGTCGGTGGTAGATATTGTGGTGGATGCTAATGTAAGTTCATTGTCAATTTCTAAGCTTAAATCTTGCGGAAATATAAAAAACCATATAAAAGTTATCTCTTAATAGAGCAATTAACGTTTAAAGTTTCTTTTATAGAGCAATTAAAGTTTTTTTTACACAAAAAAGCTTTATTTTATTTTCAAGTTACGAATAATTTTTTAATTAATTATTTTTAATAATTTCTACTTAATAGAAAATATTTAGTTATTTCAAGAAAATTAAAAAAAAAACTTATAAATAATTGATTTAATAGAAAATTTCCTTTTTTCATAATTAAATTTTCTAGCAGAACTGTTTTTGTTAGTTAAGAAAAATATTTATATATATTTTATTAAAAAAACAATAAAATAAAAATTATTTAAACAAATAAATAATGAAGGCAAAAATCCTTTCTATATTAAGCCACCTAGTGAAACAAATACATCTTAATTAAAGTACTGAGGCCAAATTCTCACATTTAAATGCGATCAAAGTTTTACTCGAACTTGCGAGTTTTTTGTTGGGGGGTTCTTACAGAAATTCTTGCAAATTCAAGATTTCGGTCCCTCAATATATATTCCAAATAGTAATAATTTTAATAAAAAAAATATTGTTTTTTTAAATTTTGTAATAACTTTTTAAATTTTTTAGTCGAACTTATTTATTATAACAATTTTCTGGCTTAAGCTTATTGCGATCATGATAAAACCGAAGCTGGTTTCGAAAATTTATTCCACTCGGCAAGTGACGGAAAAATTACTTTCTAGAATATTTTTTCAATTATCACAAACAGAAAATTAATTTCTTTATAATGCCAGAATAAATAAATAAAAAAAAGCATTATTTTTAAAAAGTCTTCCCATTAATTTTTATTTTTGGCACTGTCTGTACATAAATACTATGTAAAACAGAATTTGACAATTTTTTTTTTATTGTTTCCCATTTTTCAATATTTTGTTGCACACGTAATAAGAATTGAGTCTAGGAAAGAAAAGCAAATACATAGGTACATATGTATGTATGTGGGTTAACTTAATATTTATTTTGTTGTACATACTTACACAAAATTTTAAACTACGCATTTAAAATTGCACATTTAAAAATATCGAAACACATATTGATTCTTATTGATTTTTAGGGTCTTCTGTGGGCTTTAGATGTGGGTATTGTAAATACATTGGAACAGCCCATTCGTCGTTGCGGCCCCAAAATTGTTGCTATTAATACAGCCGATGGTAAAGTAGTCAAAAGTATTGATTTAAGTGATTTAGTGACGGCCGAATCACGTTTACAGTTCTTACTTGTCGATTATGGACCGGATAATAAACCTTTTGTGTAAGTACCATCCATCCTCAACCATTTTAAGTCATTTTAAAATTGGCCTCTATATATATACATACGTACAATACATATGTAAATATTGTAAATGTTAAACTTTATACACTTTTTTTATACCAATTAAAACAGGTATTCACAATATACATAATTTAAATCAAACCATTCTTTCTTAAATTTTATAACTCTCATTATTAGCGTTTAAAATACTCGTTTTGTGTCTGTGAACATTTTTCACAGTATTTTGAAGCAAAACTTTGAAACATTTAACTCAAAGTAAATCTATTTTGATATATTGATTGAGAAAGAAAATGTACATACATACCACCCTTAAACCCTAAAGAAACCAAATTTGTCATTTGTAAATTTTATTGTTTTTTTTTATTATTTCTTTGAACGAAATTTGCTACGGATAGAAAAATTGTTGACATAGATTGCAAGATATAGTACATATGTACATATGTATGTATATAAACAATTTAATAAATTGACACATATAATTCTTGTGTTTATACAAATGTTTTTTTTTGGTAATTTTTTCGTGTAATTTTTTTCATCAACGTAACATGTCAACTTACATGTCACTTAATCATTACAAATACACTATTGGTGCACACAAGTGTTTGAAAATATACCCAACAGTTCTGTTCACTGTTCTTGGACTACATATTATTGAATTGTTTTAAGAGAATATACACACTTGCCGTCTACAGATTCCAAAATAAGAGTTAAAAGACATAACAAAGGGGGAATAATTTGAATGTTACTATGCACATATAAAACTTGCCGAATAATACTATACATACATACATATGTATGTATTATTCCCATTATGTATTATTTCTACATTTGATAAAGAGTACTAATTTTTAAACTCTAATTTTAAAAACTACGGGGGGCTTAGAGCTTATTTTAAATATACTATATATGTGTAAGTGTGTGCGTGCAGCTGAATAGCTTTGACAAATAAATAAATGTATATTTTTAGCATACTTTACGGCATTAATGTTATTGATGAGTTCGATTGGTTTGCTTTTGTTCTTTTAAAAGAACAATGGATATAACAAATGTTTATTCATTTCTCAAGATAACAGTTCAATTTCCCCTTATACACTTTTAATGACACCTGCGTTCTCATTACGAAAGACACATTAATATCTGGTAGTTCAACAGCGTGTCTCGGGTCGAATTAAGTTAAAATATTGTACAAATTTTGGAGCTTTAAATTATTTAAAAATTTTGCAATTACCTATTTTTTTTGTGGAAAAATTACACTACATTTTGACTAAAGGTTAATTATTGATAAATTTCTTTGTTTTATTAAAAAAAAAAAAAAATTGCAGAAAGTTTTTGTTAGATTTATTTATCTTAAGGATAATAAAAATTTTGAAAGTTAATTCTTTTTTTTAATTAACTACACATTTTTGTTAGTAAAAATGTATTGCTTAATATTATAAATATATTAGCGAGGGATGTATAAACACATCTGTAATTTATGGCTATGTTTAGCTCGTAAACGACTTTTTGACATTTGCTACATGTTTTACTGCCTAACAACTTAGAAATAACAGTTGACATCATGATGCTATTACATAGATGACATGATTAGAGCATTAGATCATCAACGGTTATTTTCCGTTATGCTTACGGTGACCGTTCTGTATTATACAGAAGAGTTGACATTCGTTCTTTATTATACAGAAGAGTACTGCATTTAAGAGCTTTATTTTTATGTAAAAATCCTTAAAATGTGTTTAAATTAATATTTTGTTAACCTCTTTTTGTACTTTTTGTACAAAATGTTTTTGTTATAATAAATCTGTGTTTGTTTGTTTGTACAAGAAAGAATTATTATTATTTTTTATTTGATTAAAAAATATGGACACCACATTTATATTTTATGACGTGCAGTTTAACCATGTCTCTTATGAATTTATAATAGCACTGTTAATCCTTATTAAATAAGTAAGTTTTTAACTTATATATATAAAATTTAAAATAAATTAATTTTTAATTATGTTATTTTGACTACACTTACATGGATATATTTTTCATTCAACCAGTTTTATAAAGATTGTCAACATGTAGACATACACATTACTGAGACAGCTATGCAAAATAATATTTCGACAGATTAACAATTATAAAAAATATAAAAACAACGTAAATTAAAGAATAATTTACAGTATTTATTTTAGAAAAAAAAATATTAAATGGTGTGTATACTGATAAATTATAAAAGTACCAACGAAATATTTATATACTTTTTTGCAAATTGTTTAATAAATCAGTAATTTTTTTATACCCTTCACACACACACATGTGTTATTATACCCTT
>NDXZ01026343.1:0-10901 GCA_003055125.1 Paykullia maculata | reverse complement strand
GGGAAAAAGTTTTGCATAACCCTATAATAAGTTAAATCCAAATTATTATAACACATGAGTTCTTAACACATGAGTTCTTAATAAATGAGTTCTTAACACATGAGTTCTAATGGAAGGTTATTTTATAATCAGGTAGACTATATTTAAAATTAATGACACTATTTACTATAATCACTAGAAAACATAACTTACTATGACAAGAATTATTCAAGCCAATTGTTATATAGTTTTATGATATTACTTATGTTCAACTTAACCACATTTTCCGTTGATTATATTTATGTTTATACGTAATATGCATATGCGTACACAAATATAAAGAATAGTTGCATATATTTGTTAATTAAATACAAACGTAGAATTTTTTAAAATAACATACAACGATATGCTGCGACTGATATGAGTATTTAAACGACATTTAAAGAAATTGTGTTTTCGTTGAAAGCAACCACACTCTGAAATGTGCAATTGGTTTGTAGTTAAATACAAAAAAAAATATTATTAAAAACAAGCAAAAATATCCATTTACTTCCCTAGATGTCATTATAAAAATATTGTAATATTTTATTAAACTGGGATGATTTCATAAACCTTTTACAATATTTTTAAGCTTAAATGCATCAAACAAATCGTTATCCCTTTATTCTTAATGTTAAGTTTTTAAATCAACAACCGACAATGATTTAAAAAAAAAAACAATTTTAACTTAAGTGAAATTATTGAACGTAAAATGACGAACAAATCTATTCAGTTTAAAAACATTTAATAAAATTAGGGTTAAAAGTTATATACCATACTGTTTGCAGAAATACAGGTTTTCTCAATTTCTTAACAAATTTTACAAAATCTGTTTACGCAAATCTGTCGTTTGCAAACTTTAAGAGCTTTAAACGTGTTTTCTTTAGCATCAGTCATCGTAGCTAATTGAATCGAAAGCACAAAGCAATTGCATCTAACTGATATGGTTGTACGACGTACACTCTTATGTACCTATCAAATGTTGAAATACATATATATAAATATATTTATGAATACCCGGAAAACAATTTTAATCGAATACCACGTTAATGCTTAAACTAATTTATAGTTTGAAAATTCTCTCTCCGTATTTAAAGACTCATACCGAAGCAACTTTTGCAAATATGTAAGAAAAACATGGCTCAAATTGGTAAACCTTTTTAAGCACTCAGTACTGTGTGAAGTGCCTATAGTCGCTTAGGATTAATAGGTATATAAAAATGTATATCGTTTTTAAAACATGTTTACTTCTTATTAAATTACTAATCTCGTAAGACGTCGGAAGGTGCGACCGCAATAAGCAAGTTATGGTATGCTACGTAGCGTCAATGATAATTCATATATGACAATTCGTCAACATTAATTTTTTAACCTTACAACGGTGAACTTTTACAGGAATAGAAGCTACAAAATCACCTCTTATACCATCTGTTTTGTAAATGGGTCCTGGCATACTTTACTTTAAATTCACGATTTAATTTAACATTATTTTTTTACACAATAATTTTGATTCGAAAATTGTTTTAATTTTAGTTTGAATTATTCCAAGGTATTTGCCATAGGTAAAACTATAAAACGGTATAGTTCATAAAAGACAAACAGTTTTTTAAATAAATATGTAAAATGTCTATCGTTTATAAATTATCAATTCCTAATTTTTATTTAACGACACTTGCAATAAAAAGCTTTTAATAACAAAACTTTATTGTGCTTCTTCCTTTAACTTAAAACAAAAATAAACGCACAACTGCATTCTTATAGAAATTCGATTTCATATAAAATTTTCGCCAACAATTTAAGATCAAAGACTTTGCAATATTTACTAAAAAAGAAACAGGTAAATATACAGTATTAAGCTGGCAGGGTATTTTCTTAAGTTCAATGGAAACAGAATAAATGAATTTCTCGTTAACTAATAGTATTTGCGTGTATGTATTCAAGCATGTGAATGCGCAAACCCATGTTTCCCAAATATGAGGTATTTTGATTATTCGGTTTTAATATAAATTGAATGATCAATTTTTTATATAAAGAACGTATTTAAAGTTCTACATTTTTTAAAATTATCTTTAGACATACAACAACTTTTTTCCTGATTTAAAATTCATCGAAATTGTTTTTTGAGTCAAAGATTTATCATAAATTATTATGATATAAAATATTCGACTAGCAGTCGGCTTATTAAGTTCCAGTTCTTTACAAAAAATTTTTTTTAAAAAAACTTTATGTGTAGAGAAATTTTTGTAATGAAAATTTACGAAAGATTATATATTTCTGTTAAAATTCTCAATAAAATATAAAAATTTTTATTTTAAGAATTTATCAAACTTCTCTTAAAAATATTAAACTTTAACAAAATTTTTTACACAGAAACCATTGTCATATTTTCACAGAGCCCCTTTAAAGCTTCAACGTTTGGAATCACTGAATAAATACATGCTAAAGGGAAAAACTGCCTAACTACTTACAAGTCACATCATTCATCCAAGCATAAAATAAAGGTATATACATCAATTGCCTTTTGTTGTTGGTGAAAAACGTCAACAGAAATGATAGTTTTGTAGTATTGATGACTAACTAAATCTTTTTCTTCTCTAATGGAAGGATATAGAGAAGTAAACAGTGAATTGAAAAGGAAATATTTGTACAAATCAAATAAAAATAAAACCTTTGAATGGTTAAAAAATACTGAAGGCGTACAATATTGTAAAGGGGCTTATGTAACAGCTTTAAAAAAAATTAACAAATGGAACAAGGACAACTAACATTTTTGGAATTTTAAAAATTAGTTTTTGCGTTGATTAATGAAAGGCACATGAATAGATTTATTATTCTTTATGAATGTGTAAGCTAGAGGGAGTTTTTTAATTTTGTATCATATCTCAGAAATATTAAGCTATTTATATCAAACACATACATATGTAAATTTTAACTGTTATACAGCAAAATCTATCAATATTTGTTTAGTCTTTACAAAATATGCGGACATCATCTTTGCTGCTTTAATTAAAAATTATTATTGTAATATATTTACATGTTTAAATACAACCCCGCATAAAACAAGAATACTCGGTCGTAATGTGATAAATTTCCTAGATCATTTGCATATATAATTAACACATCTAGTTGTGTAGGCTCTATGTTGTCATCATGGTTGATTATAATACACTATATTAAAGCTGAGCTCTTGTTGGATTTTCACTTTAACATCTAGAATATTTTTAATGCATTTCATAATCATATACATGCACAATGTATATGTGTGTGAGCATGTCGACAGGCTGCAATTATTTAGTGAATGGAAAAAGCGTATAGAGACCTTTTTAATATCTTTTTTATTTAGCAGAAACAGCAACCCACTTTGATTATGCATATGAGATAAAATCTATTTTTTAACTAAAATATTAAGTAATTGATTTAATTAAGTCTAGTAATTTATAATTTCCAGTTTATAGAAAACTTTCTATAAAATTTAATTTTTACAAAACTTTAAATATATAATATTGTTTTGAAGTATTGATTTGAAAAAAAATCTAAACCCCTCGTATGTACTTTTTATAAGGTTATTTTGATAGATAGAAGCAAGTTCCAATAGAAGATCAGACCTAAACTAATTTGGTAAACATATGTAGTTGCGTTGGCAGCGACTTGCTTCTGTTGAATTGTATTTAAATTAGAAAATTTGTAGCTGATTTATAAAAGTTAAAGTTCAGTTTTATAAGAATATTTTTTTTAAATTATTTAATAACTTACATATAACTAATTTCATTAAAACATTATAAATAAACTTATTGTAATGTTGAACGGGATAGACAATGCTTATCTGACACAGTCACATATTATTAGAAAATTACTCTGCTAAGCGATGAGTGTGGACAAATCACAAGACAAACGCTGATATTCTCTCTACCCATTGTTGGTGTGTTTTACAAAAATATTTTCAAAAACCTGTTACCCTAAGTAAGAGTAATTTTACTAACTTCTCATTGCAAAGCTAGAAAATATTCCTACAGTTACTTATCTTTGAATAAACTGCTCTACTTTTCCTAAATCTTTATATGTTTTTTTATTGTATTTAGATGTGTTTAAAGAAGTCTGCTGTAATTTCTAAAGACTTATTAACAACTTAGGAGAATACCGAAAAGTACGTACTTCTAAAGCTGTTGCTGTAAATTTAAAATTGTAAGTACCTACACATGTATGTGGGTATGTGTAAGTACGTGACTGTTATTAAAAATAAGTATTTTATTTGTAAAAATATCTTTAAATGTTGGGCTTATTAAAATTCAGCACATGCTACAATTCATTATAACAAAATGACGGTCATTCCTTTTCAGTCTTCTGTTCTGCTCTCTGTAAAAAAGTTCCTCTAAGAAGTGCGTGTTTTCGTCTAATCGGAAGGAGTTGTTATTAATCATATGGGGTTTTCCATTAAAACTTGTAGTTTGAATACAAGATTTTTTAAATTTATTACTAGATTCAACTATATTAATGCTTGATTAAAAAAATTATACGTTTAAAAAAGTGTTTAATAAAAAATAAACTCCAAGTATTTATTAAGAATTTTTTTGACACGTAGACGTGCGTTGCCAATTTAAGAAAAATACGTTGTTATAGTTTAAGCCCCAAGGAGTATTTAAAATAAGTTTCTTAAAAAATTTAAAAAAAGATCTTCTCAAGGCTACAGGCCTTAAACCTCACAAACATCGGCTAAGAAGTTTTAGAGTGTAAAAATATTTTTCTTTTTATTTAAAGGAACATTTTTAAATATTAATTGAATATTTTAAAACAGCATTTTTTTATATTTTGGAAAATTTTTTATTTTCAATTAAACACAAGGAGTGTTGTAGCTTAAATTAATATTATGCTTGAAAACTTATCATTTGGCGGCGTTAAAATAGTGAGGGGTTTCATGTTTCGCTATTGACAAGACTCATTACTTTAACCTTTTACCACTTTTTTAAACACTTTTACCATTTTCTTCTATTATCAATTAAGATTACAGATTAAAATAAAGGTAATTGTTGTCTGATTGCTACTTTTAATTAGAGATCGATGTTTTTCTAATTATTTCGATAACTGTCTAATATCTCAAGCACATTATAGCTTAAGCTTATGATTAAACAACGTTTTTAATGTATAAATTAAAACCAATAAAAAAATATATAATATTCCTTAAGATTTATTCGAATATTTCTGCTTTGCATACCATGACACACTCTAAAAGCCCAAGGACTTTGCTGATGTTTTGCATTATTCCCAATAACCATTTATGTTTCTTTTACTTGAAGAGGAAAATTTAATTTGTAAAAACATACATTAAAAAAAAAGTCAACACTAAGAAAGTATGTATGTGTGGTTTTGACTCCACCACTATTTGTCATACAAATTTGTAACAGTATACATTTTGTGCTTGTGACTTTTTTTTATCAACCTTCCGCCTGACTTTTGTCTGCCAACATCTCATAGCGACTACAATAGAATTTCAGAGAAAAAGTAAAGGTTGTAGAATTTAATATTTATCACTACATATCATCATCAACACTTGTACATATCTGCATTAAAGCCCTTAAAGCAAAATTCAAAATGTATAAAAGATCTGAAAACACCACCACTAACCGAAAAAATACGACAGAAAAAGCCAGAAAATATTTACCAACATTAGAAAGCAAAAAAAGGGGGGAAAATACTCAACAAATCTTTTACCAGCAAATGTATATTAAAGCTTTCAGCATTATGATGTGAAAAAACAAATCTAAAGAAGATAATCGAAAATGCTAAAAACGTTTAAGTGATGTCGATTTTTTGGATGGCAAAATGTCATAAGTTTTTTGCATTATAACATGAATAGCAAACAAGCACCACAACACAACGACACTTCAACTGACTTAACGACTATCTGGATGACACTGTTGCATAATGTGCTATCAAACACTAGAGCAGCAGCTGCATGATTTAACTTGATTTTTCTAAAACTTATCATCAACATCATCACCTTATTTTTCAGAACAATCACCACAATTATTGTCGGTGTTCAATAGCGCAGAAATTTTTAAAGGTGGTTTTATTAAGGATTAGGTAAGAATGGTACTTACAAAATTTTAATGATAATTTTCTAAAACAAAATGTATGTTAAAATATTTTCAATAAATTTTTATTTAAAGCAGTCTATAAATAAAGTTAGTATCGTGATAAATAAAATTTTATAATAACTTCAATACTTAATATTTTAAATTGCGATGCACAGTTGACTGAAATAATTTTTTATGAAGTCGATTTTCGAAAAGAATCACTTAAAAACTAAATAGTAAAAAATTATAATCCTGTTTTGAATGCGATTCGAAATGCGCATTCCCAATTAAGGGTTTTCCATTAGCGACATAACAATTTCGTATCTTTATATGAACGCACCTTTAAACTTTTTTAATCAACTGTCAATGCCAAAACGTTAGTTAAAGTCAACATTTTCATCATGGTAAAGTTCACGAACCAGCAACGTTTGGAAATTATTAAAAATTACTACCGAAATTCTGAGTCGGTGGTCGCGACTTTGAAAAAATCGATTTATTAAAAAGCAAATTCGGTGAACGTGTTATCTCGAGAAATGGTCCGGTCGATTGGTCGCCTCGTTCATGCGATCTAACGCCATTGGATTTCGTTTTATGGGGCTTTATCAAGTCATTGGTCTATGCCAACAAGCCAGCAACTTTAGACGAGCTCAGAGACAACATCCAACGCGAAATTGCCAACATTCCGGTCGAAATATGTGCAAAAGTGGTGGAAGAATCGACCGCTGTAAACGGGCTCGTGGTGGTCATATGACCGAAATCGAATTTCATTTATAAAATGTAAAGCTTGCAATACACCCACAACATATTTGAACTTAATATCTCAAATATTTCTGTGGTTTATTAATAGATAAAATTGTTATGTCGCTAATGGAAAACCCATTATATGTAATTATGTTATAATAGTTAAGTTAAAGCCTGCAGACTCTGCTTTGGCACTACCAATCAAAAAAAAAACAAAGTAATATATACATTTGTTTCTAATATGCTTTAAAAATCTAGTCAAACCAGTTTTAATTTTCGATAAATTTAAAAATTGTCAAACATTCGCAACTGTATCCTATTTAGTTTATTTTTTTTGTTTATATAAATTTATTTAAGTAGGGTCAGGACAGCAAAGGTTAATCTGAATACGGTTCCTCGAATTAAAGATCAATATTGTATTGACTAAATATTGTTTTTGTCCTGCCGAAAATTGGGAATCAATTTATCTCTTTTTTAAATACAATTTAAACGAAAACAGATAACGAAATTTTAGAATTTGAACAAAATATCTCAACAAAAACCGATTATTTGTAACTATTAACACTTTTTAAATTTAATCGCTCAAGTTTAGAAGTTGACATACTCAAAAAATCTTATTACATTGAAGATACCCGTTGACAACAGAAATGCATATTTTTGAGGTTTAAATTTTCACTTTTTTGTTCTTATTTTAATGTCGCATAACTTTTTTGCTGTTAAGCTTTTAAATAATTCTAACTAAAAAAATTGCTGCAGAGTTGCCAATAAAGAAAAGACCAAGACATTTTTATTATTTTTTTTCATTAAGATTTTTGGTTTTTGTTGTGGCTTGAAATAATTAAACAAGAAGGAGTGCTGTATTCGGTTGTGCCAATCTTTTATACCTTTAAAAGGTTTAATTAAAAAAATTATCCTCCTCTTTTGGACAAATATTTGACGAATGTAGCCGTAACGTTATTTTGGGTCGGTCCGAATAAAATATATTTTATTGTTCAAAAAAAAAAAAAATAAAAAACACAGGAGCGGTTACGGTTCCTGCTAACATCTCAGCGCGTATGACTTGATTCTGCTGATTATTAAAACGTATTTAAAACATAACAGTTACATTTTTATATTTTGAAAAACTTATAAAAACTCTCAATTTAATAAAAGGATTTTCTATATTAAACCTTCAGAAAAAAATAAACAAAGTATAAATAAAAGTTAAATACAAAAATCCCAAATCTAGGGAAAGTTTCTTTCGAACAATCAAATGCTTTTCAATTGAAATGTAAAAAGAAATACCCAAAATACTTTAACAGTTGGTTGAGTTTTTAATCAGCATAGACGACAAAAGGGTTAACCTTAAATCCTTTAGTGAAGCAAAAAGATTGAGACAAATAAAAGAGATGCTAAAAGGAAATTAAGAATTTAAACTTTTGCAAATTTTACATTCACAAAGACGCAGTTAAATTAATTTTTATTTATTTTTTGTCCTTTTGATATTTGAAGTTGGCCTGAGTAAATATTAAACAATTGATGCTTAAAAAATCTCTCAATTGAAGTAACATTATTATTATTTTCATATTATCGTTTTTTCCGATTAGATAATGTTTATAGTCATGACACCCATCGCCCCTAATATCACCATCAAAAAATGGTTTTCTCTTTTTTTGGTAGTTGTTTATTTGTTATACTATACTGATGTAACAATATGCGTTTAAAAACTTAAGTGAAGTAAAATAGGTTTTTCCCTTTAAGAACTTCGTTTGTACATAGGCACAGTGGGTCCTATATCTAAGATAAAATATAAAAAGAAAGAAATTTAAAAACTTTTTTAGCAAACGTATTCTTTTCATTTCTTTCTGACAGCATGCCGATATTATGTCAAAAGAACGATACAGTTTTGTTAATACTATGTGTTATTTGGCATTTTTTGGGAACAAGTTACAAATGATTAGCCAATATAAATCCCTGAAGCGCTTGCCTAATAACCTAAAGAACATGTAAAAATAATTAAATAATTCCTTTTCTGCCACCATAAGAGGGTGCTAAAGCAAAATATTTTTTCTGTTCAAATAGTTAAGCATAAAACCGAAAAATTTTTGTTTAAGACTTTATTTTTTAAACCAAAACTCCATTAATATTTTCAAATCTGAAAAAAGTTCTAAATTTCAAAATCCAATATATATTTGTTTTTTTTTTTGGCAAATAATTTTTTTATTCTACAAGGATTCTTTGTTTAAATTTGCAAACGTTTTAAATTTCATTGTATATTTTAAGCGCATTTTAGACGAATCTTCAGCACACTTGCTTGGCATCACTATTTCATTCTACTAATGAAATATTCCGTAATATATAAAACGAAATAGTTCAAGAGGTATAACCCTTTATATGGTACAAATAGGAAATACTTTTATCTATTACTTTTTTTTGAAATGTAGTATAACGCAATGTCTCTCTCACTCTCTCTCTCTCTCCCTCTACCTCTCCTAGAAAATGTAGCCTTGAAGTTTCCTTAAATTTGATCAGCTCCACTGTGATATGTAACTGTATAAACGCGTGTGTCTGTGTCTAATAGATTTGTGGGTGTGAGTGTGTTTATATTTGTGTATAAATGTTTTAGGGTACCTATTTTGTTTTTTCCTTTTATACACAACTCTTTAAAACACAAAGACACTACGTGCCTGGCATAAGAAAACTGTGTATAAGTTCATTGCAAAGGAGAAAAGAAGGAACAATAACAAACAATAGATACTCAGTTAAATAACCTTTTCTTATTATTTTTGTAGCTTTTTCAAATAGCACAAAGAAAGAGCGAAAATAAAAGGAAGGACGATGTGTTGTAGTTTTTCCCAGTCGTTTATATTTTGACGTTAGTTAAGAAACCAAAAACAGAGAAAAAAACGCATTTACCCTTTGGGCAAATTAACACTTCAAACCAATTTGTTTTTATGCATTTAATACGTATGTATAAATGTGTAAGCTTGAGCTTTGCAAAAAGCAACAGAAAATAAAAAAGCGTATAATATGTGAATTTAGTACGTACGTACATATGTATTTATTCACTCATCTTTTGTTCCTTAGGATAAGTAGGAAAAATTCTATTTTTTTTATATGTATGTATATTCACAACATGATCTACTTTTAATATAATTTTAGGGAGAGTTTCATGCTAACTCAACTATAGGCCAGTAGTTTAGAAGGTACTAAAAAATTAATAAAATATAAACAATTTGATTTTTACATTACAACACATCTTTTATTTGGGGTCTCTAAAAATTTAAAATAATAGCATCTTATACCCCTATTGTGGCTTACAACTCAACTCTGTTGTAATTGAAATCGTAACAACTTAACTTTTTCTTTTAATATTACGAATTAGAACTTATTCCAGTTGAAATTGTATGATATTGCCAGCCTTAAAAGTGACAATTCGACAGATGATTAAACAGCTGATGCTTATGTGACGAAAAAAAAACAACAAACTTTAGTTAACCGCTTTCCATTTTTTTAAAATAAAACAACTGCTTGTAATAAGTTATTAGTTTTAAATGATTAAGTCAGCCGCACTAACACAAGTGGTTACCCATAATACCAAATTGCAAAATTTCAACTGAAGTAGAGTTGAGTTGCAAACCGTAATAGGAGTAAAAACTTAAGAATTTAGTTATGTTTTTTAATCCAAAGTTGAATTTCAATTCAAAAATAAATAAAAATAATTAATGATTTCCTAATACGAGTTACAGTTTATGGTTTTCCTTAACTGTTACGACAAATTACTCAAAATTCTCTTAAAATGTTAATAGTTTGTAAAAGCAGTTTGGCATTGCTGTAAACTTAATCAGTTTAGTTATAAATAATATAAAAAACACTAAGAAAATATAACTTTAACAAACATTTTTTAATAAATTTATGAATAACTCAGTATAAAATTTGGGAAAAAAATAAATAAATTATTTTGGAAAAAAAAAATTTTAGAAACAAATTATTAATAAATAAATTAAAGTGTTTATTATTTTATAAAATTAATAAAATTTATTTAATTTATAAAAAATATATTCCACAGAAAAGGATTTTTTGCTTAACCGC
>NDXZ01026331.1:0-22792 GCA_003055125.1 Paykullia maculata | reverse complement strand
AATCTGGTGAAACTATGGCTGTTTGTTCCATATAACGACTAAAAGTATTAGAACTAATATCAGGCATAAAACATGCGGTTGTCAAAAATAATTAAGCAGAAACGCAAATTACTATTGGTTATCGTTAAACATTACTCTGCAATCGGAGCCTTTCAGAGGTGTTCTTGCTTATTGACTTTATCAAAAGACATAAACTAGGTTCGGGCAAGAGTTATGTTCTTTTAATTTCGTCATAATAATGGACAAAGAAATAACGTCTTTCGCTTATGATATTTTGGACATAATAATGGACATAATGTTCGCTTCCTTTAAACTGCACGCTACTGTAAACAAAATATGCTGGATGGATTGTTTTATGACGTAACGTAATACAGACGTTAGTAGGTATCGTTAGAAGCATAATTTTTATTATATTTAACAAATAAAATTTAAATTATTTATGTTTTATATTAAAAATTCATAGTTTTTTTTCCTTTTTGCAATTCTATTACGAAACTCATTTATTCGCTTATGGTTAGGTTGGTTGGCTGGTTGGCTGCTCTTTTTTTAATGCCAACAATTCCTTTTTATATTATATTTTTTTTTATATTTTTACTAGCTTTATTTTTTATAATTAAATTTTCAAGGTTTGAGGCCATAGCAAATAAAATATGCCAGAGTTTCTTTTTTTTTGTACTAAACCATATACAAAGTCAGTGTTTTTTTTTTAATTTTTCTCTTTTTGTGAACATATTTTACGCATCCTTTGTTAACGGTAACGGTTTGTGATTACTCGAGGGAATTGTTTCAATTTTTTATTTATTTTTTTCATGCCATTTAACTTTGTTTCATTATACATATTTTTTTAATTTTTCTTCATCTTTGTTTCTGCTTTTTGTTTGATGAAAAATGCTTCAAGTATTTTTGTGTCCATTTCTTTTTTATTTATATATTTTTTATTTTGTTTTTGCAATTTTGCGTACGTCCATACATATATATTGGACAGGAGAGGATATAAACGAACAAGACAGTTGACAGATAAAATTACCAGTTTTGCTTTGATGTTAATTTAAACTGACAATAACCTGGGAATAGCTGCAAGAGTAGCATTAAAAAAAATATCTACAGACAAATGGATTTAAAATAAAATGTTTAAAAGTTTAAAAATTGCTATTGATAAGCTTTTTAAATGTTTGATTTAAGTATGTATGTATCTAAAGGAACGATTAATACAATTTGCATATAATAAATAATTTTGTCATAAATGTAGAGAAAGCGACTTTTGTTTTCTACAATGAGTTTTGTTAAAAAAAAATAACCCAATTTTTTTAAGGATTTTTTTACAATATGTACCACACACCAAAACGTCCAATAGATATTTTGCATAAACGGTCTGAAGTTAAAGTTATCTCTTGCGTGGATGATTTGAATTGGACACTAAGACCGTACACTAAACTCAAGACTATACTTTTGCTTGTGTTGTTTTTTTAAGTTAAAAGTAATTTCCTATAAACTACAACTGACTTATGAGTCAGTTATCGCTTAGATCTTGGATACCTGATAACGTGTGGAACTAAAGCAGACATTTGATTGTCTATACATAATGACAAAATGGTATTTTAGATAAAAAAATATTCAACATCGACCCGCTCTTAATGGAACACCTTTTAAGAATTTAATGGAAGGTACTTAGGATTTGATTGAGGATTGAGATTATTCATTAATTATTTTTCTTAAACATATATTTAATATTTTTCTGAATTAAATGTATGCATTTTTAATTAGGTAGGTAGGTATGTTGAAAGGAGCAGAAAGGTCTCATCTCCCACGGGACATACACCTAATTCAGTAATCGGCTTATTATGCGCTCCTTCAATTGGGAAAAAGGAGAAAAAAAAAGAAGAAGAGAAAAGAATTAGGAAAAGGTCAAGAAAAACCCACATCGGTCAGAAGAATTTAGTTATGCGGACGAATTCTCTAGCCCTTCCGATCCTACACCTCCTAAGTGCATCACGTCAGACATAAACCAATTGACTCTTGCCTGTGTAAAAGCTGGACAGTGACATAGGAAATTTTCCATCAATTCGATGTCCTCCCAGTTCCTACAATCGCTATTCTTTACCACTTCCATCCGGTGGAGGCATGCTTGTAAGTTTGAGTACACTTATCATCTTACTTAATACTAGTTTCTTCTATTTAAGGACCTCCTTTGTTTTATTCCTATCCGGTTGCCCCATAAAATTCTGGTCTTTCTCCCCACTGGTCTTTTGTTTCACGGTACTTTGTGGGTCATTTCTTTCCACAAAAAAAAATTTATTATAACTTTGACAATTTTGTGGAAATAAATTATTTATCCTGTCTTCTTTTGTCCCAAAGACACGGCCAAGTGGCTACTTTTTATTTTAACACAAAAATTTAATGTTTTTTTTTCAATTATAATTAAAAGTTTTATTAAATGGACAACGAAAAATGTGTGGAACCAAAGGGAGAAAATCACAAAATAAACTCACCTGGATTTTCCGATAATACAATTGATATTACAAACAACATTGTCATCATAATACAGGTTAAACCATGACTTAAACGAAAACAACTCCATAAATTTCTACGTATGTGTGGAAATTTTAAGGTCAACGATGATGATGCTGCAGATGCTGGCGTTAGAGGTGGTTGTGTTAGTGGTAGTGTTAGTAAAAGTTGTGATTGGGTAAACGCGCTACTCCCTGTTGTTGCTGTGGATGCTGGAAATTGTATTCTTTCAATGAATGGGAATATTATTTCCGTTGTAGTAGTCGTCGTCGTCGTTGCCGCTGCTGTTGCTGATGTTAAACTGTTATTGCACTCCAGTGATGTCGCTCTTATTTCACTACCACTATCACACTGTGCGTGTGTTACTATTCTTCGGCTTCTTTGACTGGAGAGCGACTCTACGGGAGTTGGACGCTTTAAAACAATAGCTTCCATAATATATTAAAAAAGTTTAAATCTGCCAAGTTTCCTTTTTTTCGACACCTGGCTATAACGATTTTTTTCTTTTTTTTTGTAGAGGAATAACAACAACAACAACAAAAACTATTTTTAAATATTTATTTAATCTCCCTCTCTTGGTTTCCTTATTTTGCTTTTTTTGCTTCTAGTGTTGGCTATTTGATTTTGGTTTGTTTTGTTTTATTAAGGATCTGGCCAATTTACAAATGAGGTTTGTTTTTTTTTCCTTCTTTTTTTATTTATTTATTAATTTATTTATACAGTTGGCTTCTAATGGCGATTGTACAGATATGGCATGACTTGGGCTACTAGTACATCTCATTAGGTGCGATTTTTGTAAATTATTATGAGGCCAATGTAAAAACAGGAAACATTTGCTGTACAACATGATGCTGTTGGCTTTTGTTTTGTTTTTTTTTCGATAATAAATATCCTGGTATCGTGTCGTGTTGACTGTTTTTGCTGCTGCTGTTGTTTATTTTGTTTTGTGGCTGAAGTGGTTTCGCTTTTTATACGTTTTATTGTTTATTTGTTTTGTTTTTCATTTTTTGTTTATTTGCTTTCATTGTTGTTGCTGCTTTTTTTATAACTTAATCACCAAAAATACTTTTTTCTTATTTATTTAGTTTTTAATACAAATATTTATCTGCTTTTCCGGCTGCTGTATTTAAATTAGTACTAACTAGTTTTTACAGTTTGTGCCCTGTGTGCATGATTTATTTTATTGATTGTCCTTGTAATCTGCAAATAAACGAAAACACACAAACCCAAAAAAGGGTTTTAATTATAAGCTTTGGGTCAACAAAGGATCAAAATTAAAGGATTTTATTAGACTAAAACTGTTTATAAAACATCAACATATGTTACATACATGTATGACCAGTAATGTATGTTTGTACTAGTTAAGGGTTAAGCCAATGCTGCTCAAACTTTTTTTTTTGGTAAATTTTCGCAAATGAAAAGTCTTTTTTAGAAAAACTCTACACAAAAACTTTACATAAAAAAATGTTCTAAATAAAAAAATTTACCGAAACCTTTCTGCAACCGAGAAATTTAAGCGAAAAGTTTTTTATTAAATAAAAACTCCCCAAAATATACAAAAATTCATTTTAAAGTTGTCTTTTAATTTCCTTTTAAAAATATCATTTGCTTAAAGCAAAAAATTGATTTAAAAATTTCCTATAAATAGAAAGATTTTTATTAAAATTTCTTGGGAACCCCCTTAATAAAAGTTACAAGTATAGTTGTATGTTTTATTAGCTTTGGAAAAAATTGCATAAATTAAAAACTATAAAGTTTAACATTTAAACCCATAATAAAATACAAATTGTCTATATTACATAATATCATTTGCATACATATGTATACGAAAATGTCTGTAATTAAGAATAGTTCAATTAAGGAGTAAATTTCCATAAAAAAAATAAAACATATTGTTTATCCTTTAACCATAATTCCTTAAAAATTAAGCTTTTGCCTTTTGAATATGTAACAGTATTTAATAGTTCGACAGTAAAACAGAAAACTCCATTTGAATTCAGCTTTTGGTTTTGTTACGAATTGTTGCTAAAATTATTTTCCTTTGATTTAAATCCTCTTCAATTATTTTGGATTGTCACAAAAGGCAAGAGGATGGATTATCTTAATTTGTTTCTTTCTTTAGACTTTAACATTCACATTTGTTCATAATGCCAATGTCAATTGCATGCAAAAAAAGAGATATTCTTGTTTTCTTTTTAACTCATTTTTAATCTTTATTTTACGGGCAGCAAAAAGAAAGCGAAAAGTCAATGATTAATTTCGGGCATATAATAACGAAAGAAATTTTTTCGTAAAAGTGGTTATGCAAAAGATTTGGGCTGAATCTCTACCCAGCAAACAATTTTTAAGTGGATTTTAAAAATGCTTTTTGGAAGGGCTTATTTTTCTACATCAAGAAGTTATTTTTATAAACTTATAAAACAAACTTAATGCTAATTTGTTTGCATCTAAACAAAAAAAAGTGGTTAACAAAGTTAAATCAGATGCACTTTGTTTTAACAGGCAGTAAATATTTTAATGAAAATTTTTTTTTGATTAAAAATACTAAACATTATTTCTTAATTCACCTCCATATTCACCAACATATGAACAGATAAATGTACATATGTATATCCAATAAAAACCCAACATTAAAATATTGCGCCTGATAAATATTTTCTGAATTTCAAGAAGATATTTTAATCCTTAAAACTTAAATTAAGCAATTGGTGACCAGTAAAAATACTTTATTTACACCTTTGATATGCTAATGTGACACTACTGCAACCACAATACATCAAAATTGCATAGTGACTTGAAAAGCCTTTACAATTTTTTTTAATTTTGTTGCCTTGTGTTATCAATATAAGTGTTTGTTAGTGTAAACGATTCTCGCGTTTTGCCAATTTGCAGTTGTTCTTCTTCTTCTCTTAAACCTTCGGTGGCCAAGTTCAAAACGACCGGTTTGGTAAATAGTCAATCAATACCCGAAAGAGTTTTGTGTCGAAACTTGGGCTAAGAGCCTTATGAGACAGCAGCTGTTCAATAAATAAATAAGTATAAGGAATATCGATTAATTGAGGTTTTTTAAAAATCGATTTTCGGATTGTAGCAATTTCGTTAAAACCGGGCTTCAGTTATTTAATAAAAAAATAACCGGTTAATCGAAAAATTATATATTTTTTTTAATTTTTTTTTTTAAAGATAAATCTTATAATGTTTTTAGTAATTTCCGTTGTATATGAAAAAATTATTTATACATAGAAGAAAAAAAGAAACATGAAACATATATAAAAAAAAAATTATTAAATCAAAAATACAACTAAGTTAAGTTAAGTTAAGTTCCCAAAAAAAATATATTTGTATAAACCCTTATTTGGTATAGATTTTCAATTAAAAATAAAAAGCATGTTTTACAAAGAAATACTTTTTTTACAAATCTCTTTAAATATTACGAATAATTTTATTTCAGAAAAAAACTGTTTAAAATCTTTAATTACACGAAACAAGAGAATTTAGAAAAGAAAAAAAAGGTTGTCACAAATAATGTTATCCTTATCAACAACAAAAAAAGAATATAATTTCACATGAAGTTATACATAATTTAACTTAAAAGTCTTTATTTCTTTTTTATATATTTGACACTTTTTTTGGAATTTAATGCAAACATTTTTTATGGATTTTATTTCTATTTTAAAAGATTGGGTTTCTGAAACATGTTTCTTCAAGACAAAAAACTATTTTCATGCTTATTTGCCAAAAACAACCCTTTAAAACAAACAAACAAACTTCAACAAACATTTATTTTAATACATTTTGTATTTCTAGACAATTGTTTGTGTGCCTTTTCAGGGAAACAACTTTATTTGAAAAATATTTCCGAACCTAAAACTAAAAAATGTAAGCCCATCTAAGTTAACATACTTAATTTAAGAGGATTAACTTTTAGCTCCTCTGGGCATTTTCACTCAGTTCAACTATATTTTTTTCGTCACTGTATGAAAAAAAAAATCATATTAACTCTTTCTTTTTTTCTGCCTTCTTCTTTTAGCGCTATTATCTTTTATTGTGTCTTTGTGTTGTGTCTTCATTTCATTTTACACACAAATGACTTACAAATATCCGTTTTTTTTTACATTTTTATTTAAACGCGTTCATGCACATACATACGTATGTGTACGTTATTATTCATACTTTTATATTATAATCATAAGATTCAAAGTAATACAACAACAACAACGTCATGGCGACATCAAGGTTTTGATACTTTCAATAAGATATGAAGGTATATTATGTTGTATGTAAAATCTGTGCACAACAGCAACAACAACAAAATAATAAGAAAAGAAAAACTAACTCGACGCCCAACAGCAAACCCTAAACACTCCACAGATATCCGGTTGCCATTTATTTTTGTTTTTCCTTTTTCTTTTCAAGTTTCACATTTGTTTTTGCTGTATTGTGTTGGTGTTGCATTTAAATCCTTTTGAAAAAAAGACTTTTGTTGCGCTGCCATATGAAAACAGATAACAAGAAAATTATAATATACTTTTTTATACTTTTTCCTCTCCTCTTTTATATCTTTTCCTCTATCATGAGTGACAAGGGTTTTAACATATAAGTTTGTCATTTCATTTGTAATTTCTACAATGAATATTATGTTGCGTCCCAATAAATTATACAAAATTCTCCTGTATCCCTTTAAAGAAGATGATTTAGCAATTTTTACTTGTTTTAGTGCAAGTTGAAGTGTCCTATGAATCCATAAATAATGCTTTAATATTTGAAAGAATCTTTCTACATAAAACTGCGACTTTTTAACAATAATATTTTTGACTTTGTTTATAACTTTCAAATCTTATTACAATGAATAATTAATTATTATAACAACTAAATAAAATTAATAAATTAAAACTTAATTTTTTATTACAGCGTTTTTTTTTAACCAAAAATTTTTTATTATTTTTTTAGTTTTAAAACAGAACTAAAAGTAGTTATTTCAAAGAAATTAGATGGTTTTCTTAAAAATTTCCGTTTTTAAATTTTGATTTTTTTATTCTAAGCTTTTGATAAAATTCTTACAATTGCAGTTACAATTTTAAAATTCTTATTTGAAACTAAGTGTGTGAGCATAGTTTCACATATGTTTATATTTTCAGAAGAAATTAAGAAGTAACTAAAGGAGTATTGAGATGTATAAGTTTGTATGGATAAACACCAAAGAGTCAGTAAAAGATCGATTTCATATGATCTTTCAAACAACTACTTTTCCTTTCATAAAAATTTATTTTGAAATTTTTAATTAAAATTCATAGTTGTATTCAAAATATATATCAAAATCAGTAGTAAAAATACAGAAAAATTTATCGCTTGTATTTTGAGAAAACTTCCTAGCAAAAACTAGGTAATGGATTATTTATATTCAATAACATACTTTTCATAAGTATAACATACCGTCTTAATTACAAAGAACTAGTTTTCTAATAACAAGTCATAAAATATCTAAAAAAAAATTAATTCACTTTGGCTGAATAGATTGTTAGGAGCCACTTAAATAAGTTATTATAATTCTCATTTGGGTTAACATACTTTAAGTATAAGTTATTATATTTTGGATGGATGTTTATGAATTTCATGACGGTTTTCAAACCGGCTCTAAAGGTTTTTGCTAAGTGTTTCTGTAAAACGTAACATACAGAAGTAATAAACATCAGTTTTGTTCTTAGGAAGCCGAATATAATACATACATTGATAATGAGTTATGTAAGTCCAGGCAATCAATTGGATATTATACTTATTAAAAGCAAGTAGTTATATAATATTTTTAAAATATTCACTCATATAATTTATTGATAGTAAGTAGTTAGTAAATGACATTTAAGTAATGACTTCACAAAACTCCTATTTGGTAAACAAGGGTAGTAATGACTTATTTAAGTCCCTATTTATAAGGGAGCGGGGTAAGTACTTGCCTCCAATTGCATCATGGCGTGAAAGTAATGAATTAAAATGCCAAAAGGCAAGTAGCGCAACTACTGTATTTTTATCATTTTAACTCATTTCAAAGCAATGCAAGTTTTTACTGGGTTTATGTAAACTTTTTTGTCGTTTTTCCAAATATTTACATTTTGGCATATGTTGCAAACTAATAATAAGCTGACAATAAAATGAACAAAATTTTGTTACAAAGTTCCAAAAAGGAAAAATAAAAACAAGTTTGTTTGTTGGCCATTTATAATATCCAGGATAATTAAATTAAAAACTAAATGTGTTTTTTATAAATAAATTTTAATATATCCTTTATATTCCTAATAACCCTTTAAGCTATCGAAAGCTTATTGAACGAAATTTTCATACAACATTTTTTGATAAACTTTCGATAAATTCAAAAATTGTTTATAAATATGGGGGTATATATCTTTATATATAAAGAAGTAACGTGACTGATGGACTGATTTAGTAATTAATTGATTCATCATCGCCTAGCCCAAGCACATGAGACCTGAACTTTGGACTGCGGGTTTCTCTCCTTTTGTATAGATCCAATAAGAAGGGTTTTTTAGAAATTCAAATACCAAGGTGGTAAAAAGGCAAGCATCGATAACCTTATATCTGCTTACTCAAAAAATAAGTGGAAATGTGTCTGATACGTTTTTTGAAATTTAGGAGCCTTGGAAAAAAAGGGTAAATATTATAGTTTGGTCCTTTTTTGGGGTTCTTAAGCATATTAAACTAATAAACATACAAACATAATTTTAACTACTTTCTTTACTTCTCCAAAAAATAAGAAAACATTTTCGGTACTTTTCCACATTTAAACGTATAGGGAGGGATTAAATCTGATGGTAAAAAGTACAAAAAAGGGGAAAAACGGTGTTAATTAGTAAAAAACTGGTCAGATTTGAATACAATTCACGTGTTATAAAAAGGGAAAACTTTAAGTAACCAGTTTAATGTAGCGAAGAAGACCGGGTCCAAGCTAGTATTTAATAAAATGTTTATGATTTTGTTCTGGCTTAAACTCTTGTTATTATTTATTATTATTATTATTATTTAAGAAGGCTTAA
The DNA here is from genome assembly GCA_003055125.1 of Paykullia maculata. Taxonomy (NCBI): domain Eukaryota; kingdom Metazoa; phylum Arthropoda; class Insecta; order Diptera; family Rhinophoridae; genus Paykullia; species Paykullia maculata. Next base: position 13,238 of record NDXZ01026331.1, on the reverse strand, counting down.
AGTTCAACGACCTTTCAGATCTTTTGTGCCGCCTCTATTTGCATCCAAACAGGAGTAGGCTACAAATGTCCCAATTGTTCTCTTGTTGTATACCTCCTTCAGAGTCATAATTTGTCCACCAAAGGAGTCATTTCTGCGTGTCTAGCAATCGAATAGTACATGTTTCAGAGACTCATCACTCGTTCTGCAGAATCTGCACTGTTTGATCTTAGGCGCCTAATTAAGCGATAGTAACTTTGGGGATTTATTCCGAGATAGTTGTTCAATAAAAAAATACAAAATTCCAAAACTAGCTGAATGTACTTAATACAGTTTACAGACAAATAATTTTACCTTCACTTTATTCAACATTTCAGTTTTTCGTAATGTTTCTATTTTTTAGATTTGGCTATAGGTTCGTAAATTTTTTCTTATTAATTAAGTAATTAATATTTTTATGCAAGATAATTGGAAGAACATTGTGAAAAAGTAAGTTTGCCGACACTAGCCGAGTGGAATGCATTTTCGAAACCAGCTACGGTTTCATCGTCAGCACTCTTTGATCGGTATTTAACTCACAGTTTATTAGGAAATAGGGTATGGCGATTTTTTTCATATTTTCCTATCACTTTAATGAGTGAGAACGAAATTTACACAACCACTTAAAGCTTTTTTCTTGTGTCCTTTTTTTTCAATTATCACATGTTTTTGTTTTGCTTTAACTAACCGGTTTTTGATAATGAAAGCTGTTGTTTTTTGTTTTTTTTTGTTGTCGTAAAAAAAGATCTTTACAATGATATTAATTATTACAGTCAAAATTGTATGGCTATCCCATATTACCTTATTAAAAACCATTTAATTTTATTTTACTCTTATTTCTATTTCATTGTATTCATTGTAATAAAATCTTTAAGTGACCTTTAATTTACAACGTAATTTGTCAAAATTAATAATTATTACCAGCTACCAGCCTTTTTTTACAAGGAGGGGACAGAAAACCAAACAAAATTTATCCCTAAAAAACATGCATTAATCTCAATTTAATGTTTTTTTTTAATACAAACAAAATTAAAATGTTAAATTTTTCTACTTTAAAAAATGTTAACTTAACTTTTCCCTTTTTATCTACATACAAATATTAAACCTTTATTGTGCGAAAGAATAAGAAAAAAAAAGAAATTGAAATATTTTTATTATCTTTAAGTAATAAACATGACTAAATAAAATAGGACTAAAAGATTTAGAAAAAAATTTACATCAAATAAAATCTCAAAAGAATATTTTAACATTAAGAATTATGCATCAATTAATGTTCATAAAAGTGGCTAAAGTTTCATTAAAAATGGCCTGAAATGTTGTTGTTGTTGTTGTCGTTAAAAGCCAAATACTTCCTGGCTAAGAAAATAAAGGAAAGACACTGTCAATGTCGATGTGTCTGTGCCATTTAATCTACTTTATAGTGCCGCATTGTCGTTAATATGGCTGAGGCAACATATTTAATTGTTTGAAAACTGTGAGTGTGTGTGTATGTTTTTATACCCTTTATTTATGTACAGTGAAAAAGGTATCTATAGTTTCTTGTACATTTGTAATTTCAACAATATATGTACATTAAATTCAACCCCACAAAATATATCCTTATAAATAAGGAAGCAAGTTAAGCGATGTTCTTTCAGACTTATCTTTAGGATCCTTACACGGTCTTAATGTCATAAATATTTTAGGAAAATTTGGCTACTAAAAATCAGCATAATCGACCAATTTACGTTAAATATTATTCGATCTTCACCCATTTTTAACGGGTTAGGCAATTTCAACTAATGGGCCTTATGTGGGACTTAGGATTTATTGTGGACCAATATTAACCAAGTTTTGTGGAAAGAGTTTAGATTTACGTAAAACTTATTGGTACAAAATATAATCTTTGTTTAACACCCTTTTTTAAGCGTTAATGTGATTTTCGGGAACTAGGCCATATATACCACACAAGTTCAATAATGGACTGTCCTTTACAAACAACAGTACAAGCGCATAAGACCCATTTACACTATAGAAGAGTAAATCATGACAACAAAAAACTAATTATTTGTCGTTATTTGTTGACATTTTTAAGGCGCAATATAATTGATAAAGGGTATTCAGAATTCAGCACAGCCGAATATAGTAATCCAACTCGTTTTTTATTTTGTTGTTTGTTTCTTTTAGTGCACAAACAAGCCGCCGGTAATTATCGAATTGTCTACATCAAAGGCAAGAGTTTAATATTTTCAAAGCTTTTCCATTAAACAAAATTTCCTTTTGTTGGTTGCATTTCATATTGCCCTTTCGTTGCTGGTGCAAAAGAAACGGAAATGAATGTTGTGAAGTGGTTAGCTAAGGGCAAGAGTTTTATTTCCCTTAAACATTTTTATTAAATTTCTATTTGGATGCAATAAATACTGACTTCCTTCTTTAGCACTCAAACCTTGTTTAAGTAACCCCCTGTACAATTTTAAATTAGATTTTATAAAGAGAAGTTTTGTTGTTTAGTGGAAAATCCTGAATAAATTAATGATTAATTAAAGCTCCCTTGGTTTTGTTAATGATAATTTTTTTATGTCATTTGCATTTTAAATTTTGGAATTAAAACATGTTATTGCAATTTTGTCGTTTTTTTATGATAATAAATTTTATTTTTAGTTTTTATTGTGGTTCAAGTTCATTTTTTTAAATTTCTAAGATATTTAATTTTTTGTTTGTGATAATGAATGAATAAGAATTTTATGAAAAGTAAGTTTTTGCCGACACTAGCCAAGTGGAATGCATTTTAAAAACCAGCTAAGGTTTTCATCATCAGCACTCATTGATCGGTGATGTTAATATCATCTATTTAACTCAAAACAAAAACTTCTTGGATTGTTCAAACAAGTTCTTTTTAATAATAATCAAAAGATCGCTTTTCGAAAAGTGCTCTCAACTAAAAAGTGAATCACAGAATCAGGTTGATCGAACTTACCAGTTTCGTATTAGTGGTATAACAAAAACTGTCGTTCTTTCCTTCTAAAGTATAACAATTTGTGTTGTTAATATGACAATTATTATTGTTAACTTGAGTGAGACTTCAAAGTTGCAACATTTATCAAACATGCTTAGTGGAAGACTTTCGCTTTAAAAAGAGAAATTTTCAAAACTTTTCTATTCTAAAAGGAAAACTTTTACAAAAAATGCCCTTTGAAAGTTAGTGTAAAGTTCAATTATAATGAACAGATGATGATGCCATAAACACCCCCTCCCCCACAGGGGTAATACTACGTTCTTTAAACCTTGAAATCTAATTCTAAGTTTTCTTTAAAATTCTTTTTTAATTTTTCTTATTTCTTTAAAATTTTTTTATCTTTTAAGATCATTTTACTCTAAAATTTTGGTTGTTTTTTAACTTAAGGACCTTTCTTTTGCTAACAATTTATTTTGCTTTTTACTCTATTTCATTCAATATGACCAAAATATTGAACTAATTTTGGGTTGGAAGCATCATCGGATGATGAGGCCGGTCAAGTAGTAACTCTAGCAACAGTAACTGCTTGATATTTGATATTTCATTATAATAATAAAAGAATTCTTTTTATCAAAATCTTTTATATTGATGTTGATGATATGCCTTTAAAACAAGACTGTGAAACAAGTTATTTTAATGTAATATTTTTTATTTATTCCATTATTTAAATGCGTCTACTATTGACAGTTGTCAATAATGCTTAACTAATACTATTTATTATTTGTTACATAAAAAAAAAGTTAATATTATTTCTAATCAATATATTTTATCAAGGACACATTTATTATTTAATTTGTTCCTTTTAAATACTAATAAAATGTCATTTTATTTTATATAATCAATAAACATTAAATGATATTTAAAATCAATACTATATGTATAAAGTTACTTTTTTTAGCATTGTATTTATATTAAAAACATTAATATTAATTGTATATATATTAATAATTTACACATTAACACAATTTATTTAAAACTTAATTACAACATTTTAATAATTATAAAAAGTGTATGCAATTTCAAAGGAAAATTTTGTAGTTCAGAGAAAAAAAGCCATCAGTTTTGCTCAATTGAAGATTTAAAAAATTATATACGTTTTTTTTATAAATATGCTTTAAAAAGAACATATAATTTATGTGGATAAAATGCGAAAAATAAAGCAAAAAGTATGTGTGAATATTTTAATTCTTGTGTAAAATATAAATCAGAGAAAGTTGACGCATTAATGATATACTGCCTGTTAAAGGAAATTAATTAAAATGTTTGGAAAAATGAAAATTAATAACATATATTATATACGTATAAGTAATATTAAATAAATCAAGATATAATTATAAATTAATCATACGCCAAAATGTTTTATTTAACGAAAAGTGCCAAATAACGTTTAATCATTTAATAATGTAAAATGCACTAAAAATCGCCCATTTAATTTTTCAATAAATGCAATTTAAAAATAACTATTACAAAAATTTATAAATAAACCTGTTTTTAAAATATCATAACTTAAAAGATACTCTTTAACCGATACGGTACTTGTAAAAATAAAAACAAAGAAAATAAATTAAAAAAAGGTCAATATTTTATTTGAAACTAAATTAGGAACAGTAGAATTCAAGGACGCTAGAAGCAAATAATAAAACATGCGCTAACTAAGCCGTTATTTATAAAACGTGTTCAATGACAAAAATGCGCTGTTTGGATTTTTAAAAGCACTAGATCTAGCACAAAAAATAGCTTAAGTGGCACCACTTTTATTAAGGATATTTCAAAAACATTAAGCAAATATTTTTAAGGTCTAACTACTTGCAGCCCAAATATTTTACATAAAAATTAAGACACAAATAAATATTCATCAAACAGAAAAATAATTTAAGAACAATTAAATGCTTTAATGATTTGTTTTATTTAAAAAGAGTTAAAAAATCAATGATACATAAGAATTAAAGTAGTTCATTTAATTTAATCCATTCAATAACCCAACATAACATAACATTTTAACAAATATTAAAAATTATTAAAGTACAACTTGAAATTTAATTTTTACTTAAAATTCTAAGAATTTTTTTAGTTATTGGCTTAAAAATGTTGTGTTTTTTTTTTATTGCCAAATGTTTTGTAACTTAACCTCCCTTCTCCCATTATTTTTTGCATGCTGAGCTACTTCAACTCTTGCTATGTAGATACTTATGTATGTGTGTATTCGTTTGTTTCTCTCTTAATTTATTTTCAATAAAATCTTTTTATGTCCTGCAATTACAACAGCAACAGCAACATTCACTTGAAATGTCAGTTTTTTTATTTACATATTTTTTTGATGTATGAATTTTTGTTTAACATTTATTTTTAACGAAACGAGCAAACAACTAATTTTGTTGGAAGACTGACTATAGCTTAAGGGTGAAACAAAAAGAGTTTGACAAGGTCAACAAGGCAAAATATTCAAAAACAGCAAATCAAAAATAAATTCTATAATTTTGGAATATTTTCAATGCAGAAAGTTTATGAATAGTTATTTGTTTGTAAAAAACAATTGGAATTTCCTAGAATTTTTCTATTTTTAAAAAGAAGAAATTTTGGTTCGTTTTTTAATATATAAAAACTTTTTTAATGTTTTACTTTAAAAAAATTACAAAAAAAACAATTTTCACTTACAGAACAGTTTTCTATTTCTATATATCAAAAAAATCTTTTTTTATTATAAAAAAACAATCTTTAATTTTTAGTTCAAGTTTTTATTTCAAAGTTTTCAATACAATTTTTTTCATTTTTATTTATACATCTTTGTTAAAAAGTTTTTGTCACAGCAAAGTTGTATTCTTAACAATGAGATTGATTACCCGGGAAACCAAAAAATATGCTTTAACAAAGTGTTTAATGCGCATTAAATATGCAGTAAAATATGCTCCAAAAATGTAAAAAATATTATAAACAGATTTTTATTTAATAAAAAAAAAGTAAACAAACAGAACAAAAAACTACAAAAAAAATGTTACTTCTAAAGATAACAGGTATCAGAATTAAATTGGGACAGTTTTTTTATTAAAATAAGTTAAGATTTTTTTTGGAAGCAATAAACAACAAAATGTTGACTTAGATTTTTAAATAAATCTTTGTAAATAAAGTTTAGTAAATTGAAAATATTTTTTCTTCATCTACCGATGTGATTAGTGCATATTTAAAAGGCAATGATTCAATCATATTACGTTTTAAGTCTTGTTTTGACGAGGTTTTTTTTTAATGTTTACATATACATTTTACTTCATCTAGTTTAACATTTTGTACATTGATACTCTATATGAATTGTAATATTCCATATAAAAAATATTATTTTTAAATTTGTTAAACTCCATAAACAGTTCGAAAAAATATTTTTCTTCTTTAAACACAATTTGAGATGTAGATGGCGAAAATGTAGCAACATGTTGAATTACTTAAAGACATTTTTAGAAGCTAAAATAATTTTATTTTTAAGTATCTAAATTTGCACCAAAAAAATGTAATCTGCTCTATAAACTCGAAAAATGCTGCAAAAATACGTTTAAAACAGAAATATGCAAAATGATGCTGTAACGAGTAAAATATGCAAAAATATGCACTAACAAATCGATGCCATAAATATATAAAAAGTGCTGAAAAGGATAAATACCTTTTCTCTGTCTCAATACGTCGCGACGCGTCGTACAGAAAAAAAACATGCGTTTTTCATATTACGGTTTCCCTGTTAATAACGATATACATAACGGAGACGATAAAAAAATGTTTTTATTTGAAATATATTTTTTTTTTTTCATTTTCTATTGAAGCTTATAATAAAACTTAAAGATTAATCGTATTTGTTTATATGGGGAAAACCGAAACATGCCACTACGGTTATGGGTCCTCCTTTGACCCCTTTCTTTACCCTGAGATTTCTTATCATCGACCGGTTTAGACGGATGCCAGACTATCAATGAATCTCGAGCTACCATAAGACATTTACTCTAGATTCTTGTCTCTAGCGATGTGAAACCGTCGACTGGTAGTTGTCGACCTTATTTCTCATTATAAAATAATGAGGAATAATGCCAGCATTTGCTTTAGGCTATGAATCTCCACTTGATTTTAACCAGGTGTATTTCTGACTGTGGCCCAATATCGAATTCTACAGCTACAGCTGGACCCTCACAAACATCACAAGCTACCGTCTCAACCTCTTATAGCCATAGTCTATAAACAGATTTCTCATCGATTTCCATTTTTTTCAGATGATATTTAAAGTTTCCATGACCTTTCACCAATGCAAATACACCACTTAAGGTATTCAAAATACTATTAAGGCTTCTTCAATAAATTTTCTTAATTTTCCAAGAAAATGTCTTCACTATTAATAAATATTTTGTATAAATTTTCTATTTATAAATGTTCTTTTCCTTGTTTATGGAAAATTTTAATATTTAAAAAAAATGTAAAATAATTTATTTATTTAGAGAAACATTTGGATAAATTTTATAATTTAAAGATTTTTTTAATTTTAATATATATGAAAAAAATCTTTGAAATTTTGTTTCCAATTTTAACAGAAAATGTTATTTTTTATTAAAAAAATAATGCAATAAATTTTTGTTAAATTTCTGTATATTTATACAACTAAAATTATGAAATTCTTGATAAAAAAAATTACCCAATAAATTTTAAACTAAAGAAAAACATTAAAAACAATTATTAAACCATTATTAAAACATACAAAGTTTCGTATTTGTTATAACATTATGAAAAATATAATGTTGATGATTATCTCTTTTGCTCTCTCAATCAAATCTTTCTCATTTGGTGTGCTGGGTACAAATACTATTATACCTTTTTTACCTGTTATAATTTATAACCCAATACATTAATTTAATATATATGCACCTCTGCTAATCAACTTTTGCTATGCCAAAGGGAGTATAATGCTTTAGATAAGCTTGAAATTGGGTTATAAAGTTTTTCTTTATGTATTTAACAATACATACATATGTACAAAAAAATTATCCATTAAATATCAAAGTATGTATTGGATATATTCTTTTTTTATTATTATTTTTGTTATTATTTTTTATTTCATAAAAATCTATTTTATACTTTTGAATTAATTTAACCTCAATAATATCGAATCAAACTTTAACCCACATCAAAACATTTAGAAATTGAATTTTAACAATATTTTGACTTGACTTCTTTTTATTATTCCCTATTATTGCAGAATTAAATTTAATGTGCTACATTATCCTTAAAAAAGGTTTTAGGAAGGGTATTTTATAAATTTGCTAAAATAAATGGCAATTAAATGCTAATGTTATGAAATAAAAGGTTCATTAAGTAATGAATAAGGATATTAATACGTTTGATAGAGCGACCTTAATATCAATGTAAATAGTCTACGCTGCGTATGATAAATTTGTGTTTATTTATAATTCATACGCACCGTGGAACTAATAAATAAATTAAATTAACTATAAGGAATTAATTCAAACAAAAAAGAGTGGCTTAATATATAAAAATAATACAACTAACTTAAAGTTTAATTGACAAATGCGCACATAAAATGTGTCCAATATTAAGGAGAAGAAAAAACTTTTCATAAAATAAAAATCTGTTTAACTTATTCGGTTAGTTTTATTGCTCCCCATTTTAAACCACAGCTAACCAGCGGGGACACCAAACAATAAGAATAACAAACATGAGAGAATTCATTCCGATATATACATGAATAAGACAGCAATAAAAAAGATAAACTTAATACAAAATTTATTGCACAATTTTCTCGTCATGCCTTGTTAAACACTTGTCTACAACTTATTTTGTATTTCTTAACTGTCTGTTCTATAACCACTCGCTGGTATGTATGTATGTATGTATGTATTGTGCTTTTAACTACTTCTTTTAACAAGCTAACTAAGTAGATTACTCTGAAACCTTTTTAGATTACCCGTCAATTTAAATTTCAAATTTTAACGAAATATGTATAAATGTACATATATAAATACCTACAAACATACATACATATTTACTTTCTTTAGCTTCTATTGAAGACATTTATTTGCTTCGGAATAAAATTTAAATTACAAATATTTTACTCAAACTGATGAACAAAATAAATTCCTTGAAATGTTTAGTACTTTGGCATAATCAAGTGTCTGTTGTGTTGCTGTAGATCCTTGTAAGTAAAGAATTTTAAATGTCTTTAAAGAAAAATTTCAAGAGCAGATAATAATGTTTATAGACAATAATGTTTTGTATTTTCTTTTGCCTGAAATAATTTAAATGAAAATTAAGAAAATTCGTTTCTTGTTCTCTTCCATTTAAATAGAATTTTTTTTTATTGTTTATCCTTTGTACGCTACTCAACCGACCTAACCGACGCTACTCAAAGGACATAATGTGTTTGTGCTGTTATTTATAGGACACAACGAATAATCATACACTTTTTAGAAACTCTTTTTAGAATCATTTTCTTAGTCGAACTGGTGTTATCCTTCAATCCGTTTGTCTGTATGATTGACTTTTAAATGAAAATAAATAATACTTAACTTTAACACTCATCCATATGCTTCAAAAAGAGTTATCTTTGAACATAAATTAAATAAATTTATTTTTCTAAAGAAACATACCCCTAAGTAGTCGCACTTTGCAAAAGATTACCACAAGTGGCTGAATCAGATCAAATTGGTTCTATTTAGTGTAAAAGGTCTTTATTAATATGTAAGATGTAGATTTAATTAAGCACAAAACGCTTAACGAATTTAAAAAAAAAATTCTTAAAAAATTAAATTATTAAAAATGTAATTATTCTAACTGACAGAGACTATTTTTTAAATAACAACAACAAGAGGTCATCTTGTATTTAAACTTCAATTATTTTTTTAAGGTCCAATAATTCATTATTTGTTTTCTAAGTAAATCTGTTTTAATGTGCTAATTAAAGATGAGCGATAATTTAATTATATCAATTATGCGATATTTCTATTAATTACTGTGACTGGAAAATCACTGGACTTAAGTAACTGTTACCTGCAATGATGTGACTTTCAATTTATTTGTTTTACTTTGCAAAGTAAACATGTCTTTATATACATATGTTGTAGTAAATTTCGTTCTCACTCATTAAGTGATAGGCAATATGTATATGTATAGGCGACAGGTGATCACCATACCCTATTTCCTAATAAACTGTGAGTTAAATAGATGATATTTACATCCAACACTAATCACGGATCATAGTGTGCTGATGATGAAATCCGTAGCTGGTTTCGAAAATGCATTCCACTCGGCTAGTGTCGGCAAAAACTTACTTTTTAAAAATTATTATTTATTCTCTAATATTTTCGAATGCATGTAAGTGTACGAGTAGTGTGTGCATAAACTAGTGCAGTAGTGTTAAGTAACAGTGACACAGTCAAGAGAAATGACGAAATTATGTTAATGACCTTGAGACTTTAGTCAATTGTTGTTTAAATGTCCTAAAGAGTTGGCCAACAATTTTAACTTTTTGTTTGACAAATTTAACCAAAACTACCAAAAACACATACTCAATCAAGAACGAACATTTTACTTTAGGCAAATAGAACTCTGGTTAAATCTGCAAAAGGATACTTAAGAAATAGTTTATGGAAAAAATTAACGGCGAGTAATATTTGGCTTATTTTATGAGTTTATGACTAAAAGTGAATTTGACATAAAACATAGTATGTAAATTGATTGAATTACACATGACCTTCTTTTGGTGACGCTAAATAGGCAAGAAAATTATTTTTTATGTGGATTTTTTAAGGGAAATAACAAATTTTTAATGGCTAAATTTGTATATTTTAATATAATAGCGATTTTTTGGGTATTTTAGCGATATTTGGCAGTAACTGAATTTTTGTAGTAAAACAAAAAAATCATTTTTTATAACTAAAATTTTTTATTTTAATAAATTGACAGTATTTTGCGATTTTGTTAGCCTATTTGGCGGGAAAACTATAAAAAAAACTGCTTACACTTATCACAGTCTCTGTTTAAAATACATTCACTGGTAACGATGCTCTTTAAAAATCACGGGATCGCTCATCTCTAGTACTTACATATATCTCTTTCTAACGCCAATAACTTTTACAATCCATATATATTATGTATAAATGTACAAATGTTTGTTTATGTATATGTACATATGTACATATATATATACTTTATCACTCTTTACCACATAGGCTTTAAATATATTTAGTTTTACTTTTAATATTTTTCACGTATTAATGTAAAACAGCAACATTTTTTAATTTAAATTTAAATTCAACACAAAAAAATATTTAATAAAAACATTGTATAATCTCAGTTTAATATATGTGACCCGGCCTATGAAAAGGTGGCTTATGACTCAAAAAAAAAATTTTCCACTTTTTTTTTTGGTTTCGATAGTTTTTGAGACGCTCTTTCGTGGTGAAAACTAGAAAGTCCTAACTTGCTTAGAAGTGTCCTAAAAATGTAGAGAAAGAAGAGCACAAATGAAAGAAAAACAGAATTGTTTATCTTTAACAGCTGTTTCTCGCAATTTCTTTTTTGAGTCATAAGCCACCTTTTCATAGGCCGGGTCACATATATAAAAAACAACGGTTTATTACAAAAATAAAACACCTTCTAAAATGCAACAAATTATTGCACTCTTTTTTATCTCTTTTATCTTTCGTTCTACTCTTTCAGTAAAAACAGAAAAAAACCCAATGAAGTTGTTGTTTTTAATTTTTGGACAAACATAACGTTTGAAGCTATGTACGTGTAAATGTGTTTGACTATTTAAAGGTATTTTTAAACAATAATATATATGTATAAGGTATTAATACTTATATTGCAAATTCATTTCATGTATGTACTACATACAAATAATAAAATGTTTTCTTTTTATGTCAAAAAATCCGAAAGATGTGACGTGTTGTGGATACGGTATTATTGATTTTAACTTTCTAATTTATGGAATTATGTTACCTTTGATTTTAATATTGAATTTTTAAAATTTATAAAATATTTTTATTATTATTGTTTTTATTTTTATTTTATTTAAAAACATATTGTTATTTTTGGTTGATGAAATAAATTAAGAACAATTTTATAAGTTTTCATTAATATTGTTCTATGGGAATTAAACAACTGGGGGCAAATTACGGCATTCGATATCGATCGAAAAAAAAATTCTAATTAGAATTCCTATACCAAATGTACAGAAAACTCGATCGATCGAACAAAATTTCATTCGATATCGAATGCCGTAATTTGCCCCCTGACTTATAATTTATCAATTCTTACCGAACACCACACGTGTGTATGTACATGTGTATACATATATTTTTAATTCAAAATATGTAGGTATAAAAATTGTGTATTGAGCAAAATATATTTTTATCTATTTCTAAAATAACTAATAAAACAAATATGACATTATTTTATAAAAAAATATATTTTCTTTTAACTTCCGTTTTGGTTTAATTAAAATACATCTTTACAAATATTTCTTGACTTACAAATACATTTTGTCTTAAGACGTTTAGCTTGTATTTAAAATGCTACACAAATTTTTAACATTGCATTTGTTAAAACTATCTTTAGTAGCAATTTTAAACCCTCATAACTTTTATAAGTAAAAAATTGGATGTATGTTTGTTATTGTCACCGCTAATTGCATCCACAAATCATCTTACCTATTAATATATATACTGCAAGTTACAGGTAATTCTAATTGTAATTATATAACAATTAATTACTTGTAAATAAACGAGTATTTTATTTGTATTCAAATTTTATGTAATTTAACGTTTTACCTTACGTTTGTTATTTTGTTTGTTTCATTAGGGCATTTATTCGTTTGATCGGTTAAATGCCTCTTTACCTCGTTATATTATATGAAAGTTTAAGGGTTTAAGAGGTATAAGAGGCATTTAAGCAATTAGACAAATATACTTATTGTGTTTTTTATAAAAAAGAAAATTTTGATTATTTAATACCTACATAGATACATATGTAAATAAGTGTTTTTTAATTATTTTTTATTATACGAGTACATACATACATATGTAATTAACAATTTTGTATTTTATTATTTTGTTTCTAATTGTAAAAGTACTAATTTCTCCACTTTTTTCTAATAACGTAATTAAGGCTATTTAATAAGCTAGTAGGTTATAATTAGGATTTCTTAAATAGACATTAAATGTAGTTAGCGCTTTACAAT
>NDXZ01026326.1:0-15569 GCA_003055125.1 Paykullia maculata | reverse complement strand
CTTAACACATGTGTGTGTGTGAAGGGTATAAAAAAATAAAGAAACGAAAATTATGTTGAAATTTAAGTTAAAAACTGGAGATTGAAATGTAAAATTTATTTCCAAAACAAAATAAATTTTTAAAGTTTTATTTTAAAATATTTACCCTGAAAAATTTTTTTAAAAAAAAATTAACTTTGTTGTAACTTATGGGGTTAGTACGTTTTACAATTTTCCAGCTGTTGCCAATATAACATAGATTTCTAATCATTTTTGTTTTACTTAAAAATAATATTTATCGCTATGTCTTTTTTTAACCGTATACTAAATAGCAGTTTAATAGAAAAAAATTAAAGCTTAATATAAAATTCCTACCTAATACCAGATGACGCTGATTTCCTGCAGTAAAAGTAAAGGCAAGCGTTTTGCAGCGCAAATTTCTTCTCCATTATATTTTTATATAAAAAAACATAAAAATGAAAGGACGATTATACATAATTATTGGACTATTATTAGTATTATATTTAACGGCAGAGACAACCGTGGTTTTTTGCTTATATTTCTAAGATTTATTAGTAAATTTTAATGATTTTAAGCGTCGTGGCCCAAGAAGCTAAGGTCGATAAATTATATGATACAGGTATGCATGTTCAAAAGATATTATAAGGCTTTTTTTAATTTTCTTCTTTAACTTTGTTATTAACCAAAATATACTTTTTTATCTGTTTTACCCCCCAGCCTTTCGAGTTTCAAAAAAGGACCAGGCACACATCCATGTATTTTTGAGTAGAATACAATGCTTTTTTCAGTTTTCCCCCTTTTCCCCTTGTTTTAATCCCTTAAAATTTGAATTTCCAAAAATTCCATCCAAAGTTAATGTCTCTAGCTTTATGTGTTTGGGCTGTGTGATGATGAATCAATCAGTCAGTCCAATCAGACTTAGTTTTACTAAAAACATTTTTTTACATTCATGACAATTATTTTTAGGAAAATGGTCGAAGTGGTTATTGGAACAATATATTCTGGCAAATAAAGACGATTTTCTCAGGAGAGCTATTTGGTTAAAAAACCCTGGTCGATAATCAGCGCCTTTTGGGGGTCCCTATACATGTACATACGTAATTAGTGGTTTTGGTAAAGGACTTTTAGCTACCATTAAGGCTCCTTAAAGTCCCCAAGATAAAATACTTCTCTGCAAAACATCTTAATAAACCTAAAGCCAAATGTTTATTCCCGATTGTTTTAAGAAAGGACAAAATTTGGGGATAAGTAATAATAATACTGCAGTTAAATTTGTTAAAAAATATAAACTGATTAAGTTGCAAATCAATATAAGCAAAGGTGTCGAAAAAGATCTTCTGTCGGTGAGGACAAGACAATTTTTAAGGCTCTAATTTTTACAAATTTGAAACAACTTTCATTAAAATTTCAGTTACCAATTTCTTTCTATGTACTAATTAATTGCAATTCAAGCAATAAGTTTACTTTACGAAATATAAAAAAATAGCTGAAATAGATTTTCTTTTGTATTTTTCTTTAATAGTTTTAATCATTTATTGTAAAAGCCCCACGTAAATTTGCTAAAGACCCACTTTTAAAGTGTTATTAAGTTTGTTGCTTTGAAGGAATAAACACATCATCACTAGGCGTTTTAAAAAAATAATTTATATTCGCATTTCATTGTACATAAGTTATTATGTATTTAATGCCAGTTTATTTATTATGCTAATATAAATGTTTAACAAGACTTTTATAAACACTTAAATATATTATTCAAATGCAAAAGAATATAAAGTCAAAGTAACATAAATAAATACATTTTATGATGACAATTAAAATGAAAATGAAATAAAAACAAAACTATATAAATTGCGCCATTAATAAATATGTACATATGAACATACATATATACTATGACAAATTTGGATTATTTAATAATAATATAATTATTGTAAAAAATGGTCACGCAAAAGCTAAATGTACCGCGATTTGTGAGACAAAATGTTGCCAGCAAAAAAAAAATTAACAGCTGACAGCTTAGGGTTAGTGACAATGGATCACTTTATTCAGAATTGAAAACAAATATTGTTTCTACATCATCAGTTACATTTGGTCCAAATAATAATGAAAAGTTTCGATTAGTGCAATTTTGTAAAGAAGAAATTAAAAATTTAAAACATTTTAAAACCTTCAATATTTGGGAGAGATGCAAGGACCGGAAAATTTTCCTTACCATTATTCCTTAACTCTCCACTATAGCGTTTACTGTTTGTTTGGTAACAGCAATGTTTATTTGCATATCAATTATATAAGAAATTTAACAATTGCAAAATCAAATATCGGTTAAGTAAATTTTTTTTTAAATACTTTTTTCTTCATAATATTTTTCTTAAATTTGCTTATAAAATATGTTTTGTTTTTGCTTATTTATATTTATAAAATTTGAAATTAAAAAAATGAGCATGAAAAATTGTTGAATTATTTTATGTAAAATTGTTTTTGTTTAACCATTTTGCCTAATTGTTAATTCTTTTTTATACCCTTCACACACACACATGTGGTGAGGGTATATATAGGTTTGTCATTCCGTTTGTAATTTCTTCAATATTCATTTGCGATCCTATAAAGTATATATATTCGGGATCCTTATAAATAGGGAAGTCGATTTAGCCAAAAAATTATTATATATGTGTGTAAGACATGTCTTTTGGGGAATTTTAAAGAAACAATTTAGATTTTTAAGCAAATAAAAAAGTTTTTTTTCGGGAGAAAGTTTTTTTTTTTTTTTTAAACTCAAAAATGATTATATTGGGAAAAAAAGCAAAAAAAATGTTTGTGTATTTTAAAAAAAATTTACTAATATACACACATAGAGAACGTAGTGAAGGGTATATAAGATTCGGTATAGCCGAATATAGCGCTCTTACTAGTCTTATGTTAACACTGTTATTTTATTTTGTATTATTTTATTTTATTTTATTTTACATTAATATTATCTTAACTATATTATATTATTATGACTACTTGCTTGAAATTTATGTATGAACAATTCATTCCTGTATTCTAACTATAAGATTAAATCTTGTTGTATAGGAAATTTGTAATAAATAAATTATATACTAAATACTAAATTGTGTATACGTATGTACATCCGAAAGGTACTAAAACCACATAAAATATTATATATAGATAAATATTATACATTTTCCATCAAGCAAGTATCTTAAGTTAAAAAAATATTCAATAAAAAAAAGCTACAACCCAGCATGAACTATTTTAAGCCTTCTTTTTCTTTAATAACTTTTGTCGAATAAAATTTGTTGCTTTCTTACGTGTTTATTAAAAATTGTTGATATTTAAATTTAAATTTTCCTTAAAAACAAAATCCTTTCGACCTTATAAAATTATTAAACATTAATTAATCTTAAACATTTGTCTTATAAATTTTTCTTAAAACTAATTAAAAAATTTTATTTTTTTAATCTTCTTATTGCGTTAAAGATGTTGTAAAAGTCTTTGTATTATTTCGTTTCGGATTTGTATGATATTTCGGTTTATATACTTATCGAAATACATACAATATTTCGACTGTTTTTTCTTTGCACACCAGTCATATAAATTTAGCTTTTTTCGCATCAGATTTAACGCTTTGTACAACCCAAACAGTGCGTTCTCTTTTTATACCCTTCACACATGTGGTAAGGGTATATATAGGTTTGTCATTCCGTTTGTAATTTCTTCAATATTCATTTGTGACCCTATAAAGTATATATATTCGGGATCTCCTTATATATAGGGAAGTCGATTGAGCCATGTCCCTCTGTTCGTCTGTCCGTCCATCCGTCTGTCCGTGTGTATATTGAAATCAGGTTCACGTAGCTCCCATAGGTCACCTAGGGTTGTATGTGGTATCAAACTTTTGGAAATACTTTCGAAAAAATCGGTATTGAAAACTGGCAAGATCCATCAATAACCGGCTGAGATACTTATAAGCAAAAAAAGACGACTGTCTCGTTTTGTTTTAAGTTTTTTTTTTTTTTTGTGCACAAAAATGATTATATTTGCGGCTAAAGCTGAATTCACTCATTGTATCTGAACAAAAATTTTGTACGAAGAAATTTTTTTTTATATTGAGTTTGACGTCTCTCTTTTTGAAACTTAGTATAAAAAAATTTTCTGAACAAAATTTTTGTTCAGACACAATGGGTGAATTCAGCTTAAGGCATGTCAATTGGGGGAAAAAAATCACAAAAAATTTTTTTTACACAATAATTATCATATTTGTGAGTTTTGAAAAAAATTTACTAATATACACACATAGATACACGTAGTGAAGGGTATATAAGATTCGGCATAGCCGAATATAGCGTTCTTACTTGTTATAAGTGCGTTTTATATAGAAGTGCCTTCTATGTTCTTGCAAACTGCTTGGAATAATTTGAATCCATACATTGACCTATTTCTGACACAAATTTGTGTCGTTTGGGAATTTAAAAGTACAATTAAGAATTTAAAATTTTTAAGCACAAGATAATAAGCGATAAGAATACAACACTGCACAGAAAGGTAAGCATTTTTTTAAGTATATAAATGTCCAATATTCTTTTGATCTGTCAAAAACTAAACATTGATTTAACAAATAAAACACTTATAAAGACAATAATTCAAACCCCTAATAATTTTAATATTATGTTGAAATAATAAAAATTATTTCAAAACATCATTGAAATGCTTTAAATATACTGTGTTAGTAACAAAATTTATGACAATTTATTAAAGTCGAAAATATTATGAAAAAATTAACAACCACCTAAACATTTATTTACTTAAAAAAAAAGACGAAATAACAGGGACTTGTTCTTTTTTTATATTTGACATACGACGTTCACAAATAAACAAACAAATATTAGGTTAATGTTTTTTTACAAAATAAATGTTGCTTTAATAAATATGTATGTATGTGGGTATGTTTGTGTACGTGTAAATATTTTTACCTTAGTAAGGAACATATGTACGGTCCCAAAGCACTTTTTTGGATGCATAAAAGTCAGAATAGTAAAAGAATATGGTTAAAAACAGTTTGTTTTTCATTATTTAAACCCGAACTCAGTAGCAACTGCACAGATACCCACAATTTAAGTCAAGAATTAAAAAGAAAATGAACGAAGCGAAATGGTGTAGAAAGTTATTTGAGTTCCAAAAAATTTTTTTACTGAGACAATATATAAGAAAATGTATTTACACCACCACGATCCGAAAGACGCAAAAAGCGATTGTTGCCTTGAAAATCATAAACAAATTATCAATTTGGAATATATTTTATTTTGTATATTTTATTTTCGATCGATATCGAACGCCGTAATTTTCCCCCTGATTATTAAAGTTTCCTAAACTTAAAAAAAAATATTCAAAATAAGATTTGTAAGTTTATTAAAGGTTTATTAAACAAATTTCTTACACAAAATTTGTTAAATTTAAAATTTGTTTTTGTGAAAGTATATATTACAATTGCAAAATTTAGATACTCGTTAATATACATACATATAAAAGCTATTAAAAAGCTTAAGTTGGCTAAGATTTAGGCTCAGAAAAAATAACTTTTATAGGTCTTCTTTACTTTCTAAGGCTAAAATCACACAAGGCACTATTATATGCCAACTTATATTCGTATCTATTCCTTTACATCCTTTTATGACATGGATTTTGTAAGAAATCATGGTAACTCTGATGCAAACTTTATTGTTACGGGAATATTCGACAGATTCACAATGGTGACAGTTAGTTGCAGAAGAATTTAGACTTTACGGATCTGCCGCTGCAAACACTGGCATAATGAAATCAAATAAAAATTTGTTTTAATAGTAAAACTAAACACGCATGCGCAATTTGTAACACACCGATACTTATCAGCAACAATAAGTACAACAAAAACAACACCATATTTATTTCAAAAACAACAACATTAACCGACTAGAATGAATAAAAAAATATACAACTTTGTAAGAATCGAAATCAGTCTTCACTGTTTCAATTCATATCATACATATGAGCACTTTCTTATCTCTACGAATGAAAACAAGCGATAAGATAAGAAACACTAACACAGATACCGAATCACGGTATCTAAGTATATATGGGTGCAACAGTTACTAAAGAATAACAAAAACAAAGTAAAGTACAGGTAAAGGTAAAGGTGCTTTGATTTCATTACTTTTTATTTTATTTAATTTTTTTTTTCGAAACTAATTGCTTATGTAGTTGTTATAAATAAATAAATCATAATTCACATACATATGCCGATTTTTCTTGGGTTTCATTATTTTCCCGCTCTTTAATTGTTCTGGTTAACCACAGGTCTTAAAGCCCACTCACACACTACTTGAGGTTAGAGATTTCTATACTGTCTCGGTGTTGGTTTCAGTCGTTGTTTGTGGCAACTGCCTCGTTGGGATTGTAGTGGTTAACGATCCTCTTCAGTTCCGTGGTTTTTGGGCAAAAATAGGTGTTAAAACGCGCAATACGACGCGTCTTCAATAGCATTCAACTTGACGGAAATAATACGGAAAAGAAATATTATATTAATAACATTTTTAAACGGATAAAGTAACAGAAAAAAATGTTTTAGAAAATACATTTTTATTTAAATATACATGTGTAACTTAAAAAAATTCAAAAACGATTTGTTTTTGTAAATTTGTATAAACATATATGTACAAGATACTTTTTTATCGCCTCTTTCTTATATGCAAATATTAAATTCCATGGTGTGTGAAAGTGCCGTAGTTCATTCAAAAATGCATCTAAAGGTAAATTAAAGCATAGATAAATTATCTCTAAAATATTATCAATGATTATGATAAAAAAAAAATACACAAACAGAAAAATAAATAATATTTTTTCTTTTTACAAACAACAAAACAATAAATATTCTGGAAAAAAATTTATGTAACTGTTAAAATAAAATGAAAAACTAAAATAAAAGAAGAAGATAAAAATTTGTATATTTGAAATAAAAAAAAAAAGATTTTCAAATCCAAAACTTAAGCTTTAAAGTGATTTTATTTAAATTTTGAATAAAGGTGTTATTAGGTATTGAATAAATTAAAAATATATTTTCCATTTTAATCCGTTAAAGCAGCTTTTGCATTATAATAAATGCATATATTTGGATCAAGTGGTGTTAAGTGGTTTTAATTAGGTATAACGAGCTAAGAAAAATTTTATAAAAAAAAAATGAAAAATATATTTCTATTAGGATTCAAAGTGTTCTTTTTTAAATATTTTTTATAGTGCTTAATCAATTTTGTACTTATTTGAAACTCTTTGTGAAATTAAATTATCACAATATTTAAAGGTCAGGTAATCAATTTAAGTTTACTGTATTGGCTTTAAAGCTCATACGTTTTTTTGCACAAAAAAACATTTTAAAAGTCCGACTATTTTTCTACTTTGAGTGTAACAAGTTTCAAATAAATCTAAAATCTAATTTAAAATTTATATTTATTTAATTTTTTTTAATCAGCAATAAAAACTGTCTACGCACGCACGTATTGCGTTTACATGGATACATAAATATGCAGCAGTTTGCTGTAATCTATAGGGTAAAGATTGTTCTTGTAAATTTTTTGAGAGGTGAACTCGTACTTTGCCATATTAATTTGCCTCTACTTAACCAATTTGGCCCAAAATAAGATCGGTTGGTGCAAAATAAAATGAATAAATTTTTTTCCATTTCGCTTGAAATAAAAACTAGTAAGAGCGCTATATTCGGCTATGCCGAATCTTATTTACCCTTCACTACGTGTATCTATGTGTGTATATAAGTCAATTTTTTTCAAAATACACAAACATATTTTTTGTTTTTTCCCAATATAATCATTTTTGTGCAAAAAACAAAAAAAATTTTTTATTGCTTTTATCTTGAAAAATTTTTTTTTTTTTGCTTCAAAAATGAAAATTTTTTTCTTTAAAATTCCCCAAAAGACATGTCTTACACATAAATATAATAACTTTTAAGTAAAGAAAACTTAAAAAAAAAACGAGGCAGTGGTTTTTTTGCTTATATCTCAGCCGGTTATTAATGGATCTTGCCAGTTTTCAATACCGATTTTCTAGAAAGCATTTCCAAAAGTTTGATACTACATACAACCCTGGGTGACCTATGGGAGCTACGAAAACTTGATTTCAACCAACACACGGACAGACGGATAGACGAAAAGATGGACAGACGGACATGGCTAAATCGACTTCCCTATCTATAAGGATCCAGAATATATACACTTTATAGGGTCGCAGATGGATATTGAAGAAATTACAAACGGAATGACAAACCTATTAACCCTTATCACATGTGTGAAGGGTATAAAAAAACAAAAATGGCAAAAACCCTAAAATAATTAGATCTTAGTTCCAGAAAAAAGTTTGTTTTTAACAAACTCAAAATGGGTTTTATGGAGTTTTAAAATTATTATTTTTTAAAACAGAAAACAACATACCAAAGAAGTAATAACGAAGGCATCTAGGCGGCATTTTATAAACATTTAAAAAAATTGATAAGAAATTAATAAAAAAAAAGGTTTTTTAATAATGTAGGAAGATCACACTCACATAAAAAAAGAGACAGGAAAAGATTCACCTTTTTTTTTTTAATGAAAGAAACAGGAAAATTCTCATTTACAATTAAAAGTAATGAAAAGTGTCACTTAGATGCCGCAATAATAATAAAAAAATAAAGAAAAAAAAAATAGTCGCGTGTCTAATAACCATAGCTAAAGATGCAGATAACGTCAGATAATATACCCTTTAAAACCATATGGATAGACATATTTAAAAATAGATATTTCTATTATAAAGGGTAATAATTAAAAACAACTGCTTTGATGATTATTAATTGTAAAATTGACATTAAAAGTACTTTTTGAAGGAAG
Organism: Paykullia maculata; assembly: GCA_003055125.1. Lineage (NCBI taxonomy): Eukaryota > Metazoa > Arthropoda > Insecta > Diptera > Rhinophoridae > Paykullia > Paykullia maculata. The sequence goes on along the minus strand of NDXZ01026326.1, from coordinate 6,663 downwards.
CATTTTTAAAAAATAAATGTTGTTGAAATCTTTCTTACATACTATCGATTTCATAGCTAAATAATTACACTTTTAAAAATTTAAATTCTCCACCATCTTATTGTAGTATAGAATCAAAGCAAACAGGGAAGCATAGTAAACTATTTCAGCTTGGAAAACTTTGAAAAACATTAGCAAAAAAATACATTGTGCAGAACAGTATTTAATGAAATTTCAAATTAGACAAATCTTTTGCTTAATTTAGGTTGTTTGTTAGAGTAAGCTGTTCCTCATATGTCATATGTTCCTAAGTAGAATAAATAAACGGTAAAATTTTTTTTAGTAAATTGTTACTTTAAGTAAACTAAAGTTTAACTAAAACAGATGTGCAAGTCTGTATTTGAAAACTATAATTTTTGGCTAAATTCATGAGTCATAATTATCATACCCTTCAGAACCATTATTGGTGATAGAAATACGTAGAAGAATTCATCGAAAAACCCAATAAAATATATGTGTTTTAGGACTTTTGGATTTTCGACTTAGACATGTCCGTCTGTCTAATTTTCTTTAGAAAGCATATTTAGGTTTGTATTGAAAATAATTTTTTAAGTTATACAACTAAAATGTAAGAAAGAAATTGAATTTCTTTAAATTCTAAACGGAAAGGAACAAAAATTCTTTAAGTCAGTTTATTAAGAAAAAGTTATGAAATAAAATGTGGACTACCAAAACAAATAAAATTTCATTATAATAATATATTAAAACCAATTAACAAAACCAAATAAAACTTTTCAAAAGTGCTAGAAACGGACTAATGTAACTTTTTTAAAAACAAAAAAACAAATTTAATTGGTTTGGTAGAGCAAAATTATAACTAAAAATTGGTGTCAACTTGAAAAACATTTTAACCACAACTTTTATTGGTTATTTTGCAGTACTGTAAAGAATAATTTTCTTTCATAATGTTTTAAGAAAACATTTTTGATAGGTGGTAAATTTGCTAAAACATTTTGATACCTTCATCTTAAAAAATAAATTCTATATTTATGGAAATATTTTTATGTTAGTTTTTTTAATGTTTATAACAAATAATTATTATATTTTTTGACCTTTTGGGAAAACTTGATTTCAACAGACGGACAGAGAAATAAACGGACATGGCTTAATCGACTTCTCTATCTATAAGGATTCAGAATATATATACTTTATGGTGTCGTTAATGAATATTGTAGAAATTACAAACGGAGTGACAAACCTATATATACCCTTGTCAAATGTGGTGAAGGGTATAAAAATAAACATTTTTGACAACTAGGTATTTTCACTTTTGCCTTCCAAACTTTGGCAGGTACCAAGCAGCCTTTGGCAATTTTAAACATCTTAAATAAATATCAACAATTATCAGTTTAAGAATATTGGATCTTTAAAAAAGAAATTGAGTAATCAGCTAAGACTTCGGAGAAAATCACAGAGATCAGGCATGCATATTTTAGCTGAGAAAAAAATTATTTAAAAAATAAGGAAATAACAATTAATCCATATTGACAGCTATTTTCGAAAAAAATTACAAGTTCCATTAAAAAAAGCAACTATAAACTAGGGAGGTTTTTTTTTTAATTTTATACCTATTTTTTATAGAGTTTATTAATTGAAAAAAGATTTATAATATTTTTTCGTGTTCTCTCCTTATACTCAACATCCCGCTCTTCGTTTTTTTCATCAAATAAGAGACATAACTTTCCTGTAGCCGTATTCTGTAATTCGCTTAGCTAAAGCTAAATCTCGATCGCTAAAATTCGTTAGAGAATACAAAATTTAAACATTTTAGTGATGACATTCAACGCTAAAATTGGGGCGAATTCAATTTTTATGGCATTGCCAAATTTAGCAATGCACATTACAGAATTGCATTCGTAGCCAAAACTCGCTAAATCAACTTTATAGATTTAAAGCGATGGAGATTAAGCGTTAGCGAATTACAGAATACGGCTGCTGCATTTTACATTAGCCGGTTCAGCAAAGCGATAATTAGTCTTTTACGACAAAAATATATTTTACGCTTACAAAAAGAATATATTGATTGTCTTTCTCTGTCTAAAGAAAAGGTTAATTTTGAAATAAATTTTTGGTTTTAATTATTTATTTTTAAAATACATTCAAATTACTTTAATAAAATAAAAAAAAACACTTTTTTATCTTTTAACGTCTTCTGTCATGACTCATAATCTAAAGTGACCAACAGTTAAGAAAATGCTAAAACAAAAAAAAAACAACAAAACAATATTATAAAACCATAAATCAACAATAAAAACAACAACGATCTACCTTTAAAAAAGGAAACCAAAGGTAAAATCAATTTAAATTGAAACAAACAGACACGAATTGAAACACTAAACAATTTTTAAGAACAAACTCAACAATATAGTGTCGAAACGAAATGAAAAGAGAAATAAAAGCTGAAAGATCTATTATCTTTACGAGCAGTTAAAATTAAATAAGATCCGTAGGTAAAGTGGCGTCAAAATTCCACACTAACTCACGCAACAACAACAACAACAAATAGCAATATCAACTGGAGCAACAAAACAACAAAAAACCCGATACAGACAAAAAGAGTCAATTAAATTTTTATTGAAAAGAAAAAAGTGTCACTATGTTACAACACACACACACACACATATGTAAAAAACCTGAAAAAACACATGGCCTGGTCTCAATAGAGAATGATTAAATGATTAGAGTCGCCTAAATCCATTAGAATGTCATTACACAATATTAAAAGTAAAACACAAAAAAAAAAATTCATTCATAAAAAATTATAGCCCCAGAAAAGGACACTGAAATCTAAATTACTTACTTATCAATTTGACAATATTATCACTTTAACAAAAAACCCAATCGCACAAGGAAGAGACTAAGGAAAAGAAAAGAATATCAAGGATGTAAAGGATAAAACTACTTACAAATCCAGAGATATGATAGGTGATTTACGATTATTTAAAGGAAGTTCTAAGACCGTAATTTTATGAATGAATGATGGTTTTTGGTTTTTTTCTGAACTTACTACTATTCAAAAAGAATTTTTTATAATTAATGAGAAAAATATAAATTTTAAAGAAGTATTAAATGCTTTTTTTATGGGATTTTAAAACAAGGACATTAAATGCTTTTAAAACATTATAAAATATAAATATTTCACTCAAATATAGTTTAAAATAAAAAATAAAAATTTGAGAAGTTGTGGACTCTACACCACCATAGGAGGTAAGGATAATATGTGTTTTTGCTGATGTTTATAACGCTTTAAAGAAACAAGTCCCACACCCAACTTCAATTAAATCGATCAGCTTAAAATCACATTCTTAGTCTTATATACGATGTCTGTCCATGAGTTGCAATATAATTTAAAACATATACATTTTTTTGACTTAGGGACGAGCTTTGCTAATTTTGATATCAATTGGTCTATAAATTGTTGAAAATAAAAGAGGAGAGCATTTAGGATGTAACTCATGGTAGGAATGACAAATTTGGTACAATTGTACATTTTTTGGATTATAATTACGATGACCATCCGTTCTGTATTATACAGAACAGTACTGTATTTGAGAGCCCTGTTCTGTATAAATTATTCTCTGTAAAACGCTTAAAATGTTCTGTATTTTATTTCGAGTTCATTATTTGTTCTGTACTTTTAAAATCAAAAAAATATTTTGTTAAATATATTAACATAATTTTTGTAATAATATATCGTTAAGTAATAGTTTTACGTATGTACTTACATATGTATTTACAAGAATGTCCGAAAGGTAATTAAGTCATATAGTTTTTTCGCCCATATCTCTGCAGATTTTGAGCCAATTAGTCAATTGTTTTTTAAATGACCCGAAAGGCATATCCTACACATAAATATTACAAACATGTCTGTAAGTTATCCAAAAACCGCTAAATATTAATTTTTGTGTGAAAAATTAAAAGAAGAAAGAAGCTCTTATTTTATTTTGTTTACCAAAACAGTTGGTAGCAAAAAGTTTGACATTGTTAAGGTATTTTTGCAACGATGAATTTAATTTGGTTTTTGTTTTATTATATTTGTTGTAGCGACGCTATTACCTATTTAAATCTAACTTGTGATGCCGTCTATTAGTAAGTTGGGGTACTAAATGAGTTATTTTGTGTGAAGTGTCCACATGGGAAAATGTTGAACCCAGGTAAATTATTATGGACAAAAATTAATTTAACATGTTGATAATGAATACAAAAAAAAACTGAGTAATAATTACACATCTTTAGAAAAACTAAAAAAAGGAATCAGAATAATAAGTCTGCAGGAAGGCGTAAGATAGCAATTTTTATACATTTTTAAGAAGTGATCAAATATTCCAATCGAAAGGAAATTTCAGTTTTAAGGCCATTTTAATAACAAAATTAAACTTTAATTTAAATTGTATAGAATTTAGAAATATTTTAAAGAAAATGATAGTTTATTCATCTGAAAATATAAAAGTCAGTTGGGTATTTTTGTAATATGTAAATATGTATGTATGTGTGAATTTGTTGTATTAATAATTTTACTGTTATGTTCCTTTTTGAAGTTTTTGTTAATCTCGTTTTTTTTTTGTACAAGATATTTTTGTTTCTATAAGAAATCAATGTATTTAAATGAATCTGTATTTGTACAATAAAAATTAAAGCAATAGTTAAGTTTTCCCTGTTGTGTATTTTGATAAAAAATATATGATCACCGTAATTATATCGACGTGTAGTCCCTTTTATTGTGTGTTTCAAAGTTCTTTATTAAAACCCTTATATTTAGATAATTTTTGAAATACTTCCCTTTTTGACAACCAGTATCAGAATTTTACTTGACTAAATTCGATGATTAGTTTTATAAGCTTTAGCTGGCTTGATATTCTTACGACACCCACATTTAAAAGTGAAAGAAACCACTTTATGTCAAGCTTTTCTTTCTTTAATGTTTAAATAATCGCTTATTTACAACATTGCTTAGCTTAAGAGTCTTTTAGATTCATGGCCGCGCCTTAACTATTGTAAAATCCTAATTTACAAAGCAGAAATTGATCTTTTGGTCTATACACTATACCTCTTCAATTCCTTGCCAACAAACTTGGTCTGTCTGCCTTTCAATTTCTGCTTTGTAAGTTGGGACATCGCAAACTTTTAGATTTATTAATTTATTTTTAGATCTTCAATAATTTACTCATTGCAATCGCTTAAAGCTTATCGTCAAAATGGTAAAAAAATTATTCTAAAATCGTCAATGTTAAGCGAGAATCATTTAAAAAATTACACGCAGTTTTTAAATTCTTTTAATCAAGATTATTTCATACGATTTGTATACTGCTGTTGTTTCGAAAAAAAGTCAGAAAACAGTTAAAGTAAACATGTGACGTAGTGCTTTTAAAATTTACGACTAAATGTCAAATTTTTAACCTACAAATATGAATAAGAATATTTGTAGACATTAATATTTAATAACAAAACAACACTGATTTGTAAATATTATTGAAAGCAAAATTTTCGGATAAGATATTACCGTCTACAGTTCCAAAAACTTTGTTTTGTTACGTTCTACAACTCTTTGCATTTTGTTCATAAGCAAATATGATTTTTTTTCTAAAGATAAAACCGTAACTCACGTGAGATAAGTGTGGGGAAAATGAAAGTAAAAACAAAATATTAAATCAGTTAAAAATTCTTGCACGTTTTCCTTTTTGTATTATCAAATATTTACAGATCGATAAGCCTAGAGAGAAGATAATGATAATGAGTCGAAAAATATTCAACATTAAACGAGTAGTATAAACATTACATGGCTCCTTCCACCAACCGTGTGACAGTAATCTGTCAAACAAATAATTGATAAATACATATTTGCAATTTTAAAACACTTTGTTATCTATTAACGATCGATTGGGCAAAGCAAATAGAATTTTATTTAATTTTTAGTTTGTAAACAAAACTACTATTATTAAAATGACTTCTGCTACATATTTAGGCGCTAAAATATTGTCAAATTTGTTAAATTTTATTTATGGTATTTGAAAAAAAATTTATGTATAGTTTTTGCATGTTTACTATCGACAAATGTCTTATACGTTATCTTGTATATTAGTTATCGCAATCAGTGATAAAACTATAAACAACAGCAACAGGTATTTTGGTGATATTTTATGCAATTTTTTGTATCTTTGCTGTATGACGTTTTATATGCGTTTATCTTGTATGTAATGACGTTTCAAATGTTTACTTTATCATTTTGCTAATGGCACTTTTTTTTAAACTTATGCACATACACATACACAAACATAAATATATTTTATTTACATATATTATATAAAATGTTTAGTTTATGACTTTTGGCGAAGTCATATTTAAATAATTAAAATGCACACTAATATTTTTATATAATGTAAATATATTATTGAAAATAATTTTATTTTTAATTCTTTCAAATGAGTAATCGAAAGCTTCGGTAATTATTTGCAAATGATTATGCCCTTAGACTGATTTGATTCATACAATTTTATTACTATACATATGTACATGACTCAGTGTAAGCACTTCGTTCCATCCTTACCGTAAAAGAAAACTTTTTTATGGTTTTCCATTTCATTTTGTATTTGTTTTATTAATTTTGGCTTCAATTTAAAATAATGT
>NDXZ01026311.1:0-13710 GCA_003055125.1 Paykullia maculata | reverse complement strand
GCAAGAAGAAAATTGCTTATAAGTAATTGTGCTTCACATTACAATTGGGACAAATTCATATATACATTTGAATGTATGTATGTATTTTTTTTTTTGCATATAAAGATTTAAATAAAGTGCATCGACAAAATATATTTAAAATAAACATTTTTATTATGTGTGTCTGTCTGTTTGTATTGTGTTTACTGATAATTGTTTGTCTACGACTATAGAACTGCTTGCATATTTTATTGAAAATAGTCGTAAACAATAAAGTCGTCATTATTTCCATGTTTGGTTAAATAGTGCACCCCTGTTTGCATAATAATTAATACGTTATCAATATGGCAAGGTTACATTTAGCTAAAACCACATTTATATCTAACCAAAACAGCTTGAGCAAAAATAACAACGCAAACTAGTTAGATATTATGCCCGGAAACGTCATCATTAAACTGGTAGCACAACGACAACTTTGTCAATTATTCACCAAACAAATATACGTACTTAAAAAAAAAGCATATACACACAGACAGACAGGGGGAAATTTACAAACGCTGATAATGATAAAGATCAGAGCTGTGTAACATTTAATATTTATAACTTAGTATAACAAGGATTTCCAATAGAGTTCAAAAAGTTGTTTTTTTTAATTTCTTTTCTGCCTATTCTTGACTTAAATTGACTTTCCTTTCGTTTACTGTCCCCAAGTAATCTGGTTATCGACTAGGTAGTTTGTTCGTATATACATATATATTTAACAAATCCAATCCGATAGTTGTTACATTGATAGCCCGGTAAAACTGATACATAAAACGATAAAACATTCGAAGCTATTTAACTCTCGATAATTGCATTGCGTTTTATCAGTTAAAAAAAAACTACATATGTACATACATACATATATTGAAAATTTAACTGCCGAACACACAATGAACTTTATTTATAAATATGTATGTATGTATATTATTGTAGATATTAGTATGTATGGATATTCATTTAAAAATTATATTTGAATTTCTTTTACAATTTAATGAATTATTAACGATACAAACTTGAAAAACAAAGCTGCAATAAAAGCCAATTTTCATAGTTAAATAATTTAACAAATTAAAATAAAGTTCAATAAAACGATATTTTTTATTTCACAGATCTGGTAATAAAACCTATTATGGCATTTGTGGCAAGAGCTACTGTCCAAACACGTACATATGTATATGCATGCATCTTACACACATACATACATATGTACTCATAAATAGTAAATAATAATAATGTGGTTACAAAGTCACAAATAAAATATATACATACACATGTACATATGAACATACATACTACATGTATACAATGTTGATCTCTGCGATACAATTACTATACTAAAGCCAATACATATACATACGTTCATACACATACATATGTTTAATGGGGGTTTTTTTAAGTTAATAATATATTACCATTTTGAAAATATAAACAAACATTAAAGAAACTTCAAACATTTTAATTTTAATTTCTTGCGATTAAAATTAAAGCAAAACGAAATAAAACTGATATAAAATAAAAATATTAAACGAAATAAAATAAAAAATAAAACCCGCATTTATTATTTGGGAATCAAATCAGATTTTTTTTATTTATCTGCAATACGATTAAGATAAAAAGTTATTAACGTTGTTGTTGTTGTTCTTGGTTTAGTTTAATGGTGTTGATGACGATGACGCTGAAAATTTTGTGATTAACAACAGTAGCTTCTTAGTATTTATACTCACATTAAAACTATAAAAGTGTTGCCCCTAAATATTAATTATTTATTAAAAAAGAAGACATTACGGATAATAAAAAAGGAATAGCGTTAAATTTAGTGTTTTACAAACAGTTAAATCTTGTTGTGAGTGCGCGTGAGGTGAAAACATACCTGGAATCAAAGTGAGCAGTAAAAGATCAATAGCATTCACAGCAGCCGCAGCATCATTTAACGGCAGCAACAATATTAGGTATTATTCGAATACCAAATAAATTTATCTCACGGGCAATAATAATGAAAAGCCAGTCGGTCAGTCAAACAAACAAACAATCTTTCCTCAGAAATGATGTGTTAACAATATGATATTTAAACACAACATACAATCTTACATACATACATATGTACATATTTGTTCGGGCCACACCGCTACAGGTACTTAGTTCAGTTAGAAAGATAGAAATTTCGAGAAAAATCGAACGAAAAAAAAAATTAAAAGAAATCATCTATAAACATGAAGACACAGCGGGTCATTCATTGTGTGTACGTACTTCGATTTGGATTTTCTTTGTTGTTTGATGTCGGCCTATTACTTATTTTCATTTTCGTTAAATCAATTAATATATTTGTAATTAATTAAACATGTTGGTTCATAGGCTAAATACACAAAAAAAAATGTTTTAGTGTTAATTACAAAACGCCGCTTTAATTGTGCAAAATATCATAAATTATAGGCGGATACTTAAAAGAATTTCAATATGTATATGAGTATTTATTTATTTTTTTATTCTGAAATAAGTATGTACATATATCTGTACATATGTATGTACAAGTACGTATAGAGGTATAAGTATAATTTAAAATATTTATTTTCTTGTGAGGGTGTTTAATTAAATCAATTTTTCTTCCAGCTAATTGCGGAAGCCCACTGAAATACTTTTTCTCGTTTTAGTTCGACTAAATAAATGATACATGAAATATAAATAACATAAATTAATAACACTGTGCTACAGTAACAATCAGTCGCCAATAGACTTAACCTTAATTATATTAAAGGTCTTGCAAAAATGCGAAATGTTACCAAAGAGATGCTTAATATTACAAAAGCAGCAGCTGATGGTTGCAAAAAACAAAACCTTTTTTTTTATTTTGCAAAAAACATAAAATTAGTTTTTAAGTAAATTTTTGTTTGTCAGGAAATTTTTGCATTTCTAGGTGCTACAATTAATATTTTTCTCGTAGTTAAGTCAGAAGATTTTAAACGCAATTTAACTTGTGTTTTGTGCAAAGTTTTGTGAAAAATTAATACCTCCGTATTCTATTAAGTACTATTAACAAGTTAAAAGCTTTATTCTTAGCGATATTGCACTCGCGCGCTATATTACGGTGGCATTTTTCTTGTAGCCACACAAGCAATGTCTGAAGTTTTTTTTTTAATTCGATATTTTAAGTCGGCAATCTAAGCTTTAGAAAAGGTTTCTTTAATTTCCAATCGTTACCCAGCACGCAACGTTTTAAGCCGGCCAATTCGTATACATTTTCTTTAGATTTTATACAACGAGATTTTATACAGGAGAATCTTTTTTTTAGAGCAAATGAAAGTAATTACATTTTAATTAATACAAAAAGTTAATCAGAAATTGCTACTGATGATAAAAGCTTAATAGATTATTAGAAATCCATAATAAAGATAAATTTTATATATCAATTTTGCTTCAGTGATTTTGACGAATTTTGATTAAATGCAATTTTAATTAACGCATTAACGTCCATTCGCGAAACAAAGCTAAATTTACATATTATAATAACACAAACATTTATTTAAATTTATACAAATTTATATGTTGTGTTTGTGGATTTGGGAAAAATTAGTTCCAGATCTAATTAAATTTCTTCTTTTAAGTGTATGACTGCTATTTCAATATGGTCTAGTGTATTTTCTTTTTAGCGTAAATTTTTTTATTTATTTATTTAGCGAGATATATTAAAACTCTTAAGAATTTCACCTTTTTGTAAATGATTCCTATTTGAATGTGAATAAAATAAATGAAAAGAAAATAAATGTTGAAAAAGAAAACAAAAATCACAAGCGGACTGTGTGAGAGGGTATGATCGAGCGATCAAGCGAGTAAGTTAGTGAGAGACAGAAAAATAGTAGTATGTTAAGGTGTGGAACGGGGGGTTAAAAAACATAACAAAACATCTTAAATTCAACTTGATTTATGCTTGAGACAATTTCAACTTTACACACTAGGTTGACCAGAATTGGAATCGCGAACAGCACGGATATTATATGAAAAAGGAAAATTTATACATTGCAATGTCTAAAGACGATGACGATGACGACAACGACAAGTTGTATGTATTGGTAGTAGTATAGTAGTCGGTGATAATGTTTACTTGTTGGCTGGTTAGTTGGTATTGCTTATACTGCTGCTTCTGCTGCTGCTGCTACTACAATGTGCAATATGCTGTTGTTGTTGTTGTTGTTGCTGTTTTCATCGTCATCTTCGCACACAAAGTACGTGTTGTGATAGAATGCGGTTAACACAAATAGAATGTATACAAACGAAAACTAATTTACAAAAGGTTAATACTACTGACAGTCAAACACGCAGAAAATCAGACAGGCAAGCTGGCTGGCGGGTTGGCGAACAGGCAGACAAGTTGTCATAACGAGCCAACAAACAAACATGATGATATTTTTATAGTCGGCCCAGTCTAACAGCAACAGTGGCTGACAGTTAGACATATAGTCAGTTATTTAGGCAAATGCACAGCAATACACTACACCAAACAACATCAGTATAGGTAAGCACAAGCAATGTATTGCAGCAGGACTGACAGGCAGGCAGGCAACATTAAGTAGTAGTTATTGTAGTCGTCAAGTGCCAACTGTTTAAAAAAGATAATATACGATACCGGCGAAAAATAGTATGTCAACTTTTAGTGAGTGAGTGTCGCTTCTTTTTTACGAAGCTGCAAAACCAGCTTTGCGCACTCAAATAATGTTATCACCGTGAGAAAAAATATAAACAGAAGTAAAATAACTGTGGACACACACACACACACACACACACACAATATTACAAAAAAAGCTACAGAAAAATACAATGAAAATAAAATAATAAATAAGAGAAATTTAACATAAAACAAACAAGTGTGTGTTTGTTGTACCAAAAAAAAAAAATAATAATAAAAAAATTAAAAATAAAATACATACAGACGCATTTACACACAAAACTACATAAATACACACACAAGTGTGGGATGAACATGCCAAAGGAGTAATGTGAATATTTTGGGGGGTTTTAGGAGGATCTATGCATGTACTTCGACTTAATACAAGAAGATTGCTGCTTCTGCTGCTGTGGACATTTTCAATTAATTGAACTTAAAACGGTTTTAAAAAAAATTCATGTTTTGGGAACTTTTTTTCTCATATAAACTGCTGCAGTTAAGAGGATACATGGATGTTTATAAGTGTGTTTCTACGTGTTATTATAGTTGTAATTTTGTTTCATTTGAACGAAAGTGTAATTTACATTATTTGATTTTGTTTAATTTTCTTTGAAATACATACATACATACACACATGCATGTATGTGCAAATAAATTCCTAAAATTTGACGAAAAATTAAAAATATGATTTCACAACAGGCGCCGCCAACTAATCAAATTGGATCCTAAGAACAAAGTCGCAACTAACAACAAACAGTTTTCTGGTGGACATTTGTTTGTTCACATATAATGCGCCTCTTTAGAAATGCATTTCATATAGACAAAATTTATATACAAATTTTGTTTTACTTTTTCGTTTTTATGATAGATGATAATCTAGATTTTGTGAATCATCCATTTCTGTGCAGTTGTTGGTGGCGCACATTTCTTTTAGTCTCCGCTGGCTGTTGCTGTTTTAAGTTTTTCTATTTGATTTTTGTATTTATAGTTTGTCGTTGCACAGTGGTGCAGCAGAACTTATTTATGTATGTATGTATGTGAATAAAGCTAATTAAGTAACATGCTTGCTTAGTTTGAGTTAATAAAATACACTAATATAGAAATAAATAGAGTTTGTACTTGTCAATTCAAAATTATGAATTATTTTTCCGAGGTCTATTATTATTTTTCTTTTTTTTTTTTGATATTAAAAGTTTTATAAAGTTAGCAGAAATTTTCATGATGATGATGTATGATTTGCTATATATTTAAAGTTTGGTTGATAACTCTGATAAAATGAATTATAAAACTAAAAAAGAGAAGTAATAATTAATAATGAATATACATATATTTCATATATTTTAAAAATAATTCAAAAGTTATCAGTTGGACGGACAATTTAAAACAAAACTGAAATAATAATTATTTAACTGTCATTTTTGCGTATGTATTTAGCATATTTAGAATCCCTATAGATGTTTAGTCGATTGAGGGATTTTTATCCCGTCCACAAATATGTTTTTTACTATTTTACTATTTTACTATTCTTCTATTTTTATTGCCAAATATTAAATCCCATCTCTTTGTCACTGCCTTACATTAAAAGTACTGCAATAAAAGTACAACATACTTTAAAAGTATGTACTGCAGCACTTTACCTTTTAACTACAGTGCAAGACGTTTTTCTATATGAGTGTGTGTGTGTGTGTGTTTTTTTCTTTAAGTTTGTACATACAACCTTATCAACGTATTTATCTCTCTTACGTTGCTTGTTCACACGCCCCCATAACTCACCTTGCGAGTGACTGCGACTGAAAGCAAGGAAAATTTCACATGATTTTTTTTTCAGCTAAAGCTAAATCAACTACGGCAGCAAATGTTTACTTTTCGTTTTAACTGAAAGTGCTTCAAGTAGTATGTTTACAAAGAAACAACAACAACTACAGCAGCAACAGCAACAACAACAACAACAAAAACTGCATCATTTAACAATAGTAACAACAACTAGGAGCTACTACAACAAAATATATACATACATATGTATGTATGTATGCCATTCGTTTATTGTTATAGTTTTTAACTTTAGTTTTTTCCTATGCCCTCCATCATGGGCTGGGGATATCTAGTGTTTAAGTCATTTCGCAGAGAATAAACTTAAAAATATAATTTATATGTTTATTTTATTAGATAAAATATGACAAATATGTAGGGTCTCTTAGTGGAGAAGGAAAACGTTACGAGATGTTAAAATCTAGTTTTAAACATTTTAGTTGTTGCACCAATTTCTAATTCAAACATATCTGCAGTTTCTTTCCTAAATCGTTTGAAGCCAAAGATTTTTTTCTGATCGTTGAATGTAAATATGTATTTTTATTTTAATCTGTTAATCAGACTAAAATCATTTATTTATTTTTCCGCAACTATTCGAGTTATAGTGATAATAAAGTGGTTGCTGGATTAGAAAATGCATTTCGCTTCTGATTGATTCGATATTCTTTAATAAAATTAACGATTAACGGCTTAAATCTGAATAAGAAATTAGAAGATAATTTTTGTTTCTTTTTTTTTGGTAAGATTTCCCATACAAATCTATTTATTTAATTGAACTTTTTTATTTTTTTGTAACGATAAATAGTAATTTGTACTTACTGGTCTTAAACATACATACGTATGTAAGAACACTCTTGTCTATAGAGACATGTTTTGGTTAAAAATTTGTCAGATAAAGAAAAAGACACACACATACATACATACATATGTACTTAATAGACAAATTTAAATTTAAATACTTAAAAATTTTATATTTTCTGTTGACACATCATGTTACTTATTTTACTTGTTTTACAAACTTACACTTTTGAGCTATAAGACTTCAGCCCTTTATAACTTACCAATAATTAGAGTTACAATGTTATCGGGCAGATAAAGAAATTTTGGTTATTATAAATAAGTAGATATATATACTCAAAGCTTAGGATCATCCGACCTTTAACTTTTAACATAAAGCTGCCACTTGTGGTAAATAGTAACCGGTATTTTTGTGACCTTGACAAAAAAAACAAGGAAGTTGTAACAATGAAAAAAGTTAAAAGTCATTTTATAGCACATTTTGGCTAAAGTGAACTTAATGTGTAACTAGAAGGGTTTAAGGTGATATAACACCTTCTTCCAATTATCATGGTAATCACGATGTCTGGTCAATTTAATGCAGAAAACGAAAAATCAAACAAAATTTTTAAACTTATGTTGTAATCTGTGAAATCCTGGTACTCTGCATATAAAAGTTTTAACCAAACATTAAACCTATTCATTAATGTGATAAACATTATTATTTTTTTTATATCAAAATGTCGTTAGGGTTTTTGTGGTCGTATTTTTTTTAAATCGATACTGGAGTTATTAAAATGCTATATTCTGCTGTGCCAAATCTTCAACTGGTTATATACCTCAATGGTACTTACAAAATGTACAAGTCTAATGACAGCTATTAAGTTAACTGTTGTATTACACATAATGACGTAATTTATGTTTTACTTGAAAAAATTGATTTTTGTTAACTGTTCATTAAATGGAAGAGTTATTTTAATCAAAATACGTAAATGACTAAAATATTAGAACATTTCCTTATAAAATCTCAATAAAAACTTATTTCTATTGCATGACATGAAAATAGATATTGACTATTTAGTTCTGTGACTACTACTGCCCTCCTAAGAAGGAAAGTCACAAGTGCCAAAATTCCAAAATTGGGGTAAGGGCAGATTCGGAACCGTGAATGAGTTTCTGATTTTTGTGCTAAACTTAAAAGACTAAAAAAATAAAATAATATGTTTTTAAATTATTTTTGAAATTTTTTAAAAATATTTAATTTAAAGAACGTGAAAGGTAAATATCTCAAAATTACTGAAATGGAAATGTGACTTTCTTTCTTAGGAGGGCAGAGTAGTAGTAGGACACATTTTTGTTTGATTTTGAACTTATAAAATTTCACGATTGTGTATTAAATGGTTATTTGAGTGTTATTTATAGAGGAAACGGTTTCAGTTCTAATAATCAGAACTGTTGTCAATCGTATCGTTTAGCTGTGAGAGTAAAGTTTTTTTTTTTTTGCTGTAATTACAGAATTTCGTTTCGGAAGGTTTTTATTAAGGCACCACTGAAGAGTTATGATTCCCACAACAGAACTAAATAGTTCAATTGGCAACCAGATCGGTTGCAACAATTAATCTGTTTTCTAAGTGTAGTGATTTAATTAAAATAGCGTGCATAAAGTATTATATAACCCACATTTTTTTCTAAATTGCTCTTATTTTAGTTGCTGAACGCATATATGCATATACTTAAGTATACATATTTTTTAAATTAAGTTTTCATCATCATGATGATAATAATTTTTGTTTTTTTTTTGGTATATTTGTCTGATGCTCTTATTTTCGGATGTCGCTTTTTGATGTCCATGTTTACCAAACTGACAGACATACTGTTGAATACCTAAAGTGCTGTATGATGGTGGCAGTGATGTTGTCGTACCGTGTATTGTTAGTATTTTCTGTGATGCTGCTGGCGTTAGTACTTGGTACATTTAGGAAAATTTTGAAATTCCAATGAAAAAAGGGGAAAATATATAGAGTTTTTACTTAAACGAGTAAATGTGGTTGTTTTATAAATTTGTTTGTATCATTTTAGATAAGAAGTAAAACAATTTAAAAGTGACAATTTAATCATATCGCTGATGTCACACACGAACATACATATATATGTACATATGTATGCATGTATGTATGTATACACCGCATGCATATAAAATCCAACATAAGGGCATTGATAACGCCAACAGATGTTTGAATAGATGAATGCTGAGATGAATAAATGGCTAGATATTGAGGACAGACAAGCATACTAAACTATAACGCAATATTCTTAGTGATTATTTATTATTTTTAAGTACAAAATGTCCACATAAATCTTTTTTCTTTTTCGTAGTCGTCACAACTACTAAACTCATGTTCTTTCTTCATGTTCTAATACACAAATGAACATCAACATATTTACATACATACATAGATATGTACATATGTATGTATTTGATGTTATTTAAACTTACTTAATCACTCAGTCACTCACTCCCGTACTCCCCCAAGTCAAAAGTGTAAAATATATTTATAGTTTAAATTACTTTAACAGATAAATCTTTGTTTTTCCCCACTAACATAGGTACAAATGTATGTTCATATGTATCTTTTAGATATGCAACACTTAAAGATACATACAGAAAGTCACACACACACGTGTACACATACATAAATACATATAGTTTTTATTATAACAGTATTTATTTATTATGTGACAATAATGACTGTTACACTACTAATGTTATTCATTTTGTTTTTTTTTTTACAGCACAGCTTGCTTCTATAAAATCAATATCAGCCAGTAATCGTACTGTGGAAAATGGTCAGGAGCTGAGAATTGTTTGTAGAGTTACTGGACGACCGCCACCCAAAGTAACATGGTTTAAGGATCACCGATCAATAAATCGCAATCGTAAACTGTATCAGTTTTCTCACTTTAAGTAGGTTAAATTCATCATTATTTTTATATTATAATGATCATTATCATCATTGTCACATCAAAATGAAGCAAAAGAAAATGATTCATTCATTTACACAGTCATTGATGATTTTGAACAGACATTAGTATGTATGTGTGTGTATGCATATAAATATACATTCTCTTTGACACACCTACATAATGTAAATTAGGATGGCCCTTAACAACTAGTTATTCTTCCTTTGATTTTAGAATAACTCTGTTTTATTGTCCTAAATTAAGTCCAAAGTCAAAAGAATAGATTCCACAGTTGTAAGTTGTAAGTAAGCCCTTTCTGGTATTTTTTTTAACATTTGATGTAGAACAGCATTAGATTTTTTTCTAAGTTTTATTTATAAAACCTTTTAAATTATAAGAATAAAAATCTCCTTATTAAACCTTAGGAGGGCCGAACCATAAGAATCAGTCAAAAATTGGTAAAAAATTTATTACAAATGGCTCTTTTGGACTAATTTTATTTGCCGCTAAAGCTAAAACAAAGCCTTTCATAAATCCTTACTTTAGTTGAAGAAATTGTTCAATTGATCTGGGAACATTGCCAAGACTTTTTGTCTGCCTTTGAAAGTGCCATACTAATACTCATACAAATATTAGTGAGTCTACATATTACGAATCGCATTCGTAAACAAATTACCCTTAACATTTCAAAAGCTCTAAATTTTCAATAAATAAAATAAATTTTATTTGGCAATAAAATTGTCTACTATTTATATTTAATGGCGATAATAAAAACATCATCACACACACACAAACATTGGACGCCCTAATATTTGTAAAAGTTTAAAATTGTGTTTTGTGACTTTTATTGTTTATATGCATTTTTAATTAAAATATAAAAAAAATTGTGTCTTATTAATTTAAATTTTCGTTTTTCTCCTAATTATTAAAATCTTTTCGCAGAAAAAGATCTGAACTTATTATACGTTCTTTTAATACCTCAGATGCTGGTCGTTATGAGTGTCGAGCAAAAAATAAGGTTAATCGTAATATAGAACGCAGAGCAATCGTAATAAAGGCGTATCCAGGTATTTATAGTCACATCACTTTCATTATATTTTTCTTTATTACTAATGTGGGCCAAAGTGTCGCAGTGCTTAAATAAAATACAAAAACAAAAAATATTTTTTTTTATTATCTTTTTTGTTTTTCTTGGGTGTTTTAGTGCAACGGTTTGATCCCAATCCCAGAGGTGCAGGCAATAATTGTCCGGATGATGCCTCCGAGTTCTGTTTTAATGGCGGGACTTGCAAATTTTTTTCTGAAATCGGTTCCTATTCCTGCATGTAAGTCTTGTTAAATTGTTTAACCCTTATTTAAGAAAAAAGTAAAAGTATTTAAAAGATATTATTAACATTAAGCAAAACGAGCGAAGGAAAATATCGATTTTTTTTATTTTTATTTCGAAAAACTTTAAGAATTTTATACATCTACTCTGATATTAGTAGCTTTAAAAAAAATAATGTATCAAGACAATTAGTAAAATAATTTAAAATGTTGTTAATCGAACGTATAAATTATGATGTTATACTGTTTTGTTTTAATATAACATTTTAATTTGCCTTTAATTACATTTTTCTAGATGCCCTGAAGGCTTTATCGGCGAAAGATGTGACCGGAAAGAAGTCAACAATATGCCCCCTAGTACGTACAGCAACGAACACGAATGTGGCGAAAACAAATATTTAGGAAGTTATTATTGCTAAAGTAGGCTTTTCTATAGCATCAAACGTTTTTTTGTTCAGTTTTCTCTTTAGAAACTAAATATTTCTTACTTTAAATTTATTAAAGAATTTGCACTATTTTCCAATATTTCTAGCAACGAAGAGAACATTTAACATGTTATAAATGTAATAGAGATAAAAGAAGATGCCAAAAACGAATTTCTTTCGAAAATAAATTTTGTTTAAAAATCACATATTTTATATTAAAGTTCGAACCAACATATTGACAGTGTTCGATTTAAAACTTCGTCTTACAAACATAACACGTGCGTATATATACACGTTTATATTTTTTAGAATGAAAACTTTAAAAAAATGTTTAGTTAAACTAAAGTTTAATGTGAGTTTTAATGGAGTAAAACTGAAAAACTCAAATAGAAACTATAATTTACAAAAACAAAATTTCAATTTTAACTAATAAGCAGAGTTGTATTTTATAATATGTATGTATATATATATTTGTAAATTCCCGTTAAAAATTAAAAACCTATTTTTATTTAATTTTTTAACGGGATTAGGTATATCAGTATATTAATTTAATAAAAAGGGACATACATATATATTTTTGAACTTAATTTTCAACACATTTTAATTTACTAAAATACAGCTCTGCGTCTAAATTTATTTGTTAATTGTACAAATTCTTTTTTAATATCTTTAGCAAATACTATAGTTTTATTACTTTTTCAACTTGAATCGATGAACAACAGTATAAACTCTCGTTAAAAGTATAAAAAGGGGAGTTTTACATAAAATAAAAATTCACCACATTCCATAATTCCGCTTAGTTTTTTATTTCAATTTAATGTCATTGTTCTTAAATACTCGTAGACTCTGTAAAATTACAAAAAAAAAAAGAAAAAACCAAATATTGAAAAACTTTAAAATAAACTTTTATAAATTTTATTTTACAAAACTAAAGGTGCTATAGAAAGGCTTTTGTTTACACATATAATTAATTTCCGCTAAGCGGGCACTAAAAAATTTTTTGTTCCTTAGATTTTTTTTGACTATTTACCCACACATTTAACAGTGTAATTTTAAATTAAATTAATTTAAATTTTATCATAACTCAGCTCATTTTCTTAAATGGTTTTCTATCATAAGATTGAGTTAACAAAATACATTTTAGAGATTTTTAATCAGTACAATATATTTAAGATATATTTATTCTCGCTAAACAAATATTCTTAAACAATTTTAAAGAAAATTTATAAATAAATAATCTATGCCACTATTTGCTAAGCTTAAAAGTAATGGGCTTGATAGGACACACATTTGCCGTCTAAAAAAACTCACAGAAATCTTAACTTTTAACATACACACGTACACATACTTATATACATACATACATACATACTAATATCCATACCATGTAGTATAAATGGAAAAAATCCAAAGTTAATTTATTACTTAATTTAATCTAATTTTAATTTTAATTAAAACATACTGAATTTATTTTTAATTATTTAACGAGTAAAATTTCTATGAAACAGAAGAATTTGAAAACAAAACTCAATATCCATAAAGCTCTCTAATAATGTATGTAAATTTGTAATTTAAGTAACGGTTAAACACTTGGAAATGGTTAATTTTTTAAAGATGCCTTCTAAAGTACTTCCTTTTCCTGTTATTCATTTACTTAAACAATTATTGATACTTTCACTAAATTATTTATTATAATTTTTTTTTTTATTTTACTTAAATTGTTTTGTACTTAAT
>NDXZ01026304.1:0-14447 GCA_003055125.1 Paykullia maculata | reverse complement strand
GGTGAGCAGTTTGGTCGTCACAAACAGAAATAGCTGGACTCTGAGAATGATTCCCTTTGTTAACGTTTCTAGCATATTTGCGACGTTTAGGTGATGATTGAGATAGAGATTTGATGTTTTCAAGAGATGTGAACTCAAATCAAATCAAATAATTTACCATACTCAGATATTTTGTCCGAAAGGGCAGATAATTCCTTTTTGATACCTAGAAATGTTGTCTTTCTACCTTGAAAAAACTTATAAAAATCAACTCAGATTTTTTTACAACGATTACAGCACCAATAAATACCATTGTATTTTGAAATTGCTTCTGCTGTTAAAACTGGTATTTCTCGACACTTACTGCCTGGCCCACAAAATGCGAACGATATTTTCTTTCGAATAAATATATTTCAAACAAAAACAAAAAGTTTAAATTTGTTTTTGTTTGAAATATATTTATTCGAAAGAAAATATCGTTCGCATTTTGTGGGCCAGGCAGTTAAAGTGCATTAAGCCATTACATAACCAACAAGCTAACATTCTCTCATCATCGTTGTTAATAGAACATTTCTTGTTTAAACATTCCATTTTAAATTTGAAATTCCAAATATATTGATTTTTTCAAAAATAACGGCCTTTGTGCGATATGGCAATATTTATGCAGAGTTATAACTGGAGTAAGTTCGGCAGCACTTTATAACAAAACGAAAATCTAACAGAATTGTATGTATCGCTTTCCGTCCCTGACTACACAAATGTGTAGGTAAATTTAAGGTTTTTTGAAGAGAATTTTATATATTATTATCTTCGTTTTTCTCACTGCTTTAAATGTTTTAATATTATGTGTTACTTTTTTTTTTTTTGTTTTGTAATAAGTTTTTGCGCGGTTTTTTTTTTTATCTATATGTACTTGATGTGAACGCGTACAAGAAATGTGATTTTTACTTTAAAAAAAAATTTATATTTTGACCGAGTAAAATCCCAAGGAACTTTGTATGGACAAAAAAAATAATAAATTTGTATGGTTATTTAGGACAAATTATCACATGCTGAAAATTTGATTAAAATCCGCAAATTTCTAAAATGCTTGGGACGGAAAGGGGTATAAAAGATTATTGTTGTTGATTTTTGTTATTAAATATTTAAACGGTATGTCTCTTTTATTGTTTTTTGTGATTTTATTTTGTTGTTTTAATTTTTATTTTATAATTGTAAGCAAAGCAGAAGAAAAACAAATAGTACTGTATTTTAGTGTTGTATTTTGTTGTTTTTTAAATTTAGTCTTATTTGATTTCAAAATTAACTTTCTATATTTTAGTTTATTAAGCAAAAAAAATACATTTTTATTTATTAATTTACAGATTAAAACACCATGTGTAATAATAGCCTTATTTAAAAACCAATATGTAACACAGAACGGAAAATAAACAATTTTAAACAGAGCATGGTTAGAAAAATACGTCTTACTCTCACGACGGTTGACAAGTGAATGTTGACGACATAACAGAATTAATATTTTCAAGTAGATTAGAAATTATACCAACAGACATTCTGACCCCAAACGAAATGAAACTAATAACAGACTTCGACAGCTACATAAACATAAAAACGTCTGTTCCTTTACATGATAAAAACATATTGCTAATCTTCAAGATACCATCAAATTCGAAGAACAATCTCAATAAAATTACCTTCGAGCCAATTCCAGATCCTAAAAACCAAGACACTAGCATTAGATATAAGAACAATACTAGTTGATAGTAACAAAAATATTTATGATACAATATTCCACGAGAATTTAGAGAAAAATTTAATTAGGATGAAAAATGATTGTATACAAAATATTTTAGAATACAAAGAGGCAAACTGCCCAATGAAGAGTTCTGAAACAGAAGAAATAGTGGAAGTATTCCCAGGACTATTAATATTTAAGAACTATAACCAAAATTTTACACATAACTGTAACAATAACGAATTACGAATAACTAAAAATAAAAATTTCACTAATATCAATTTAAAAATAAGACATAAAATAAAACTACCAAATATAATAACAAAAATCAAAAGTAGTAAAAATATTACCGTTAGCGATCTTAAACTTGAAACATTGTATCTAAAACAAGTAAAGTATGAAGAAAATTTAAGCAACATATTGTATTATGATAAAAAGACAAAAACTATAAGTCTTAGCATTAATATTATTATTGTTATTGTATACATTATAATACTAATGCTTACTTATATTTTAAGACCAAAGCAAATTTTTAAAGTTTGGTCGGAGCCTCAATCTAACGGTGGGGATGTTATAATTTCTCCTAACATTCCCCTTACACGAGCCAACATAATTTAAATAATATAACAATTTATCGGAATTATTACATTCTTAAAAAAAATAAAAGAAAGGCTTTTAAAATTTGCAAACGCAATTTGTTTTGTAACTCTGCATTAAAATAAATTCTTTCATTATTTAAATTATTCTGCAAGTAAGCAGAACGGACAAAAAATTGCTTTTACTAAAAATGGTTTATGATTAACTATATTATTGCAAAAACGACAAATAAATAGAAATTGCTTTTACGAAATTGCAAACGCAATTTCCTTTATAACTATTCTCCAAACATTTTTCATAAGAATTGTTTATTGTATGATTATTGCAAGTAAGCTATAAAATTAGTATATATGTAGGTAAAAGCAGGGCTCAGAAAATACACTCACGGTACACACAATATTCTGTTCGAAAGCAACACATACATATTTTTATTTTCATATCAATTATGTGTGTTTCTAAATTTTGGACGATCACAAACATGAGTGGGTTTTTTTTAAATATGTGGTTGCATACACGTACATGTATCGTACACATATTTTTCAATCGAAACACACTTCAACCCAACACAAGTTTGATTATAGCTACATTTTAAATTCTCGAACTTGTACGTGTACAGTTAAAAAAAAGTAAATGTACTAGTACATGTATCAGAGAGAAATAAAGAGAATTAAAACCAAAAACAAAACAGTTTGAAAAAACAAAATACAATTACCGTTATTCTGGATTTTGTTTTGTTTTTGGTTTTAATTCTCTTTATTTCTCTCTGATACATGCGTGTTGAATTTTTATTTATATTTTTTTTTAACAGATCTGAAAGCAGATTACAAAAGTGCTTTCCTCTCAACATCACCTGAGAGAGAATCATAATAGGATTAAATTGCTAACATCATATAAATTTTATTAAAGTAGTTTAGACTAGACAGGGGCAGAGGCATAATTCAATAGTCTAGTCATTCTGGCTCTAACACCTTAGATTAAAGAAACGTAAATAAATAGGGAGTTTATAATAAAGTATGCAATTAAATAGGAAGTTTATAGAAGCGGACCGAACCTCCCCCACACCACTGTTGCTAGTATATCAATGGCTCCCGCAGTGCTATGACCATCAATTGTATGCAGTGGTGTCTCAATTATTTGAAAATCTGCGTCGTCATGGTAGGAACTCGTGATCACGAACATGGTTCTCTACTTAAAGAACGGTGTCATGCGAGACAAAACTGCATTACAACGAACACCTGTTTTCGTTACATGGCAATACATTTTCAATATGGATACGGATACATCACGAAAAATGGCGTAGAGAACATGGCACCTACGAGTAACTAGGTAAAACAGTACACGCTTTAATAAACTAGTTTTCTAAATAGAAACAAATTTGGCAACACTTAAAGTAATTCTGAATGAAATTATGAAGACTAGGACGAGTTTGTAATACTTAACAAGTAAGAGCCCTATATCGGCTGTGTCAGCACGAGTAAGTATGTAAAAAGAAGTGTATTAACGTAAATATGTATGTATCTATGTATCTACAAGTATGTTCGAAAGGCAATTAAAATCTTAGAAAACTTGATTTTTCATGATATAAATTTCTCGCCCATATATTTGAGAGTTCTGGGCAAATTAATCAATTTTTTTAATGATTCGAAAGGCATCCAAAACCTGCACACTTTTAATTTTTGAGTGAAAATTATAAAAGAAAAAAAGGCTTTTTTGCATATATCTTAACTGGTTATTGATAGATACCACATATGGGCAAATCACACAAACAGTCTGCCAAGCAACATTTTTTCAAATTAATCTAACTCAATTTTTTTCCAATTAAATAGTATGATAATATCAATATTATATATCTAATTTATAATATTAGACTAAATGTTAAATTTTATAAATAAAAGAAAAAAAATGTATTTCCATGATTATTATTACAAAAATTATTACCAAATCCTACCCTACCTCAGGTCTCTTAAGATTATACAAGAAATGAACATTTTTTTAGGTGATCATATCAGTACTTCAGTGTTTATATAGATGGTCCGATCGAAAGCCATGTTTTTATTCATTCAAATCTCATCAATTTTAGTAAAAAAATTTTTTGTTTACTATTTTGGAAAGATTTAAGTAAGATATGATATATCAGGTCCATTCGTTGTGCATCACGGAAATGAGTTTTTTTTATTGTGAGTAGAATAAAAATTGTTTTTTTAAGTTTTCTATATTATTAAATCAAGTTGATATTCAGCTTTTAAGCAAATAAAAAATTAAAATTTTCACAATAAAAAAAAAAATATTAGCATATTAATTTCTGTAGTGTGCTCAACGATTTGAGTTCTTTCAAAAATTGCATTAAAAACCTTTGCAATTGTTATTGGATTATCGGTGTTAGGCAAATTACAGAATTAAAAATAAACTGAAAGCTCTGGCCGACTTACTAAACGCCAGTTGCAATGCATATTTACAATGCATAGAATTGTATATGCGTACGTGAAATTTCTGGCAACGCCTAATGTTCCTAAGCGGTTATCAACTCAGTTTGATGAGTCTCAGCTGTCAAAATCTTGCATCAATTTTATTTTGTATGCAAAACAGGGTTGTACCTAAGGCCTGCTTTGCATTGCATACACATTTTTTCGATTTATGCTTTGCAACTTGCGTTTAGGAAGTCGGCCTCTGTTTCGCATTTTTCCTATGGTCCCATCTGACTTTGGCAACTTTTTAAAAAAAGTGTGTTGTGACAAGGCCTATGAAGTTTGTATGACGAAGTAATGAAAACATAAATCTTCTAATTTTTTTAATATCTCGAAAACTAGTAGAGATACCTTTCTGAAAATATCAGGGTACATAGACAATATAAATAGATTAGCTTTATTTATAAAAGTTATTAAAAAAGTTGGAGATGTATTTTTTTCAAAAAATAATTTAAAAAAAATCTTTTTTTTAAATTATTTATTATTAACAAAAAACAAAATTTATATTTCCAACTGTAATCAAAAAGATTTTTTTTAAATCTCAAACACAATAAGAATTTTGACCTTTTAAATGAAGGCTCCACCGCAATATTGTCAATAACTCAAAGCTACAGGGTTTCCACTGTTTATCAAAATTTAAAAAATATAAAACCATTTTCAACATATTCGTGCATTACTACATACATTCACAAAATTTTATGAAAATCGGGAACATCTGGTAAAAATAACATGGAATTACTCTACTGGAAAAAATGAAGCGTGCATCACGTAGCGTGCAGCACAAAGGGTTCACGGCTGTTAATAAAAAACTACAGAATTTTTTGGCTCTAATTAAGTTATTTAAGATTTCTCTTATCACCTTTCTTGTAGGATTTAGGTTTTTTGTGCTTTATTATGCCTAATGCGCTGAAAATGTCAAAAACACGCTCCAACTTAAAAGTTACTTCTACTTTTTGTAGCGTGCGTCCCAAAACTTTGTGACCAATTATTTCACAACAAATACCTGTTACAAAATTATATTTTATGCCATTCGAGAGTACAAACAAAATCCCACTAAATACTACGTATAAGTCAAAGATATCTCTTTTGAAGGACCAAAAATTGTTTCTATTTTTATCTAAAGACGCGTACGAATGTAGCGTTTGTCACGCAGGATTTGCCCATATAATTCTATGGGAGCTATAGAAAGTTGATTTCAACCACCTATTTATAAGAATCCAGAACATAGGAATATTGTTGTCACAAATGAATATTGTTAAAATTTTAAGGAATGACAAACGGGATAACCCATACAGATGTTCTCTTCTTAACTGACATCTGCACTATGGTTTCAACGACCACTTTCTTTGGCCAAAATTATTTTAGGGCGAAGTGTTTTACTGATTCTAATAAAACTTTGTAAAAACATTCGCTACCTGTGACGGCTCAAAAAACTGCAAAAAAAAAGTGGGCAATGCCACGCCCATTCAAATGAACCGTTACTTTTCATGGACTTCCACTTAACCGAATCTTATGAAATTTGACACACACATTAGGTTTTAGTTAAAAAACAATATTTTGAAAAAAAAAGTAGGCAGTGTCACGCCTATTCAAATTAATTAACAATTATAAAATTGGACACACACATTAAGTTTTAGTGCAAAAACAATATTATGAAAAAATTAGGCAGTGCCACGCCCATTCAAATGAAATATTTTACTATGTTTTTAAATATTGTTATGGATAAAGGAGGTAAGTACAAATATTTTAAAAGTATTGTGCTGCATTTCTGTTAATAGGCTATTATTTTATGACGATTGAAAAAATAGTTTAAAATGTTTAAAATTTCTAGCCTAAGCGTATGTTTGAAAAGCGTTTTAGTTATTAATTGGTGATGAGGGGTTATAGTTTCTTTAATATAAATGTAAAAAAATTAGCCGCAACCATCCGCAACTTTTGTGCTAAGGGGAGTTCAAATATACATATGGCGGTTTAATGAAATTCTTAAATTTAGCCCCTGCAGCGCCCAGGATGCCCCTACAAGGGTCAAATGTATGACCGACCCCACTTTATTTTTGATTCCGAATATTTATTTCTAACTAACCTACCCGCTATCTTCAAGGTAAGCTAAGAACCGTCTTCAACGTATTCACAAAACTTTTCAGTAAAAAACCAAAGACGAATATTTATATAAAAGATACAAATTGAAATATACTAACTTTTACTGACGGGCAATTGATAAGATGAAAGGAATATTTTGAGCAAGCCCTAAACCAAACCTGTATCGCAGAAAGCTCCTCTTAAAGTGATGAAGCAACCGATACCAGAACCCCACCCCTATTAACAACAATCTACAAAAACCCGCTCACTCTTCACAAAATCTCAAAAGCCATTACACAGCTAAAAAACGGAAGAGCTGCCGGCATTGATAATCTGCCACCGAAATTTACAAATCCGCGCCTACTACCATCGCTGAATTACTACTGACACTATTAAAAAAATATGGATGACTGATACTATTCCCAAGGAATGGAAAGACAGTTTTATAGTTAAAATACCAAAAAAGGAGATCTAAAATCATGCAGTAACTGAAGAGGTATCGCACTGACACCCTCTGTATGTAAGATATTTAACAAGGTAATACTTAATCGAATGGTCGAGCCTCTGGATGAGCACCTTCGAAAAGAACAAGCTGGCTTCTGTCCCAAACGCTCCTGTGTAGACCAAATAAACAATCTACGCCTAATAATAGAACATTGTAATGAGTATAATACAACGCTATACACTTTGGTGCAAAATTGAGCCAATGTTTTGAACAAAGTACGTAATTTAATTATTTTTAAATTTTTATTAAATTTATTTCTAAGTTTTTTTCTAAATTAAAAAAATATGCATTTATAAAAAATTAACAAAATCGTTTATTCATAAATTGGCACACTTTGGTCTAAGGTTTTGCTCATGAAATATTAATAATTTATCCAGTATCCTTTGGCTTCTTTTAACTGATCCATCGTATTTGGCATAGATTGGTACAGTTAAGCCACATAATCTACAGGAATTTTATTCCATTCAACCTGACCCCTCTCCCACAGCTCATCAATACTTTTCTGGGCTTCTTTGTAATAAGCCCACAGGTTTTCGATTGGGTTCAGATCTGGACTCTGTGGTAACCACTCCATGACCCCAACACCTGAATTCTAAACCATTCCTTGACAACTTTTGCGGAATGTTTAGGATCGTTGTCATTCTGGAATACAACGTTCTTCGGTCTATCTGGCATTTTGGCAAGGACTAAAGGCAAGTTATCTTGCAATATGCGAAGATAATTTTCCTTTCGCATTATACCATCAATCCGCACAAGTGGACCTACACCATCTGGGGTTATACATCCCTTATACCATGAGAGAACCGCCTCCGTGCTTAATGGTTTCAGATACATTAGCAGAATTTGGTGTGGAAGATGGCTTAGGCCAATACCAAACCTTTCCATTCGATTGGTATCTATTAATTTTGGTCTTATCTGACCATATAACTTACAAGATAATCAAAAAAGGTCTTATTTATTTCAAAAAGTTAAAACAAATACTTACCGATTGCCTGTATACGACTTTTATTTTTCAAAAAAAGATTTTCGCGATTTTTTTTCATTTTTTTTCTCTTTAGTATGTACACCATCTTTAAGTTTTAAGAAACTTATAATATTAAATCAAAGAATTTATCCACTAAAGCACCGTTAATTGAGCATTTTTTGGCTCGTACAAAAATGAGCCAATGTTATTATGTATGTTAAAGATATCGATATATTCTGAATAAGAGAACCGAATACAGTAATATTTATTCATTAAAAAAAGGAAAAATATGGAATCAAAATATGCAAAAAATTTTGTTTTTGTAAAACAAAGAGAAAAATAGAAGACTATTCACAAACATTGCAATTACTCACTTTTGCACCACAGTGTACCTAACGTTTATTGATTTTGGCAAGGCCTTTGATGAGATAAACAGAGGGAAAATGTAAGAAGCTTAAGAAAGTAAGGGCATCTCGCAGAAACTAATTAACCGAATCAAAGCCCAATACACCGACGCGAAAATGATCGTACTACATCTCGAAAAAAATAGCCAACCTTTCAATATTTAAGTGGTGTAAAACAAGGATGTCTTCTCTCTCCACTCTTTTTTATCACAACCCTCGATGTCATTCTTGCATACACCAACGACCAAAACATGGGTATCTAATAGGGAATAAACCAGCAGCTTGCTCCCATATAAAATGTAAATTTTGTTTGTATCTTGTTTAGTTAAGCCGATATAAGGTTAAAGATTTTTCCTTTTTACCCCCTAAATATTTATATTTCAAAAGAAAAAAAACAACAATTTCCAAATTTCGTCTCTAGTTTTATGCGTTTGGGCTGTGCGTACATACAGGTACAGACATACAAACATACATACACAATATTTTATTTTTATATACAGTGCTTGACAATACAATGGAAGCTTTTTCAAAAATTTATTTATCTGTTTTAATCGGACAAAACTCTAAAAATCTTTTTAAGAAATTGGCAAGACATTTGTGCAATTTATTAACATTTATGTATAAAAAATTAAATAAATAAAATAAATAATTTAAAAAAATTCGTGTGTCAGGTACTGTAAAAACTCATCATTTGGGAGGAATACATTAAAGAACTATTCCAATGCAAGATAATTTAATTGCTAGAGTTTTAAAAATACCGAAAAATGACAACCCTAGAGGATATCAATAATTTTGGATTGGAAATAAGTTCCCGAACTATTAAGTTTAGTTCAAAAGAAGCTGGTCTTGTTTGCTAACGCCCTGTGAAAAAACCGCTCATATCTTTAAAAAACCGAATTCGCTATAATTCATATAAAGTGGTCTACGCAGTAATGAAGTACAGAGAATATGCCGCTAATATGGAGATTCCAGCACAACAAAGACCCCAAACATATCTCTAAAGTTGTAACTGAGTGGATACAATGTTTCGAAATCAAGATTCCAATCCTTTAGAAAAAAAGGAACTTGTAGATCGCAAAATTAGAACTCGAAATTATACCAGAAAAAAATATTTACCGAATCCGGTTATAAATGTATGCGGAACATACCAAAGGAAACCACTGACAAGTTGATTGAGTCAATGCATCACCGGTGTGAAGCAGTAATAAAAAACAAGGGATATCTCACAAAATAATGAGTTACGCAAAAGGGAAGAGGATTTTTTTTTTAATTAAATAAGTTTCCATTGTTTTGCCAACAACGAAAAAGTGAATACTCTTACATAAATATGCAAACAGTGCGTATTAAAAAATTGCACAAAGTTTTTGCCAAATTCCTAAAACATTTTTAGACTTTCGTCTGATTAAAACACATATATTAATTTTTGAAAAAGTTTCCATTGTATTTTTAAGCACTGTATATAGATAGAACTTTTTATTGAAATAGTACACAGATATATGGTGTTAATTGTCAAAATATTGGCGTTATTCAAAAGATAATTCCTCGCAATTGTTTTTTATTATTCTGACAAATAGCCACCTCGGCTAGCTCGGAGGAAGTCCAGTCTGTAAAAATATCAGGAGAGCTTTAATACGCTTACTAATGACCCAAAATTAAGATTAGCAACAAAACTTTTACACTAAAAACAGATCCTAGCTAATTTTCGCTAGAAACAGAAAACAACCCAATCTGTTATGTCAGCCGCACGCTAAACGACCACGTGATTAATTATAGCACGATTGGAAAAAGAACCACAGTATACGTTAGACCATAAATTCTTTGGCGAAACAGACTCTACATATATTAGCGACTTAGATCATACATCCTTATTTAAAATAAAGCGATTTTGTATCAAAAAAATGTTTAAAAATACATAGCATGAGACCATTAAAGACTGCAGGAAAACTTGTAGATATTTTTCTTTTCATTTTCGCATATATTTACATATTTTGCATTAGTATGTTTTGGACAGAAACGAAATATAATTGTTTACAAATATTTTTCATTATCAATTTAAGGCACAAGTTCATTGAAATAATAAACAAATACTCTGAATCAATAAACATGCTTATTGAAGTTAAGAACTAAACAATGTTCAAAAGAAAAAATATTCTTCGAACTCACATATGAACTTACTTAGCTTATTTATCTATTTTATGTACTTACCACCTTTAAGAAAGCTTTGAAGTACATAATCTTTGAAGGCGCATGTAAAAGACATATTTAAAACATTACAATCAATATTAATATTTGTTTGGAAAATTTCAATAGTATTTATAAATCTGTTTAATTTCAATGAGTGTCAGCAAGCAGACGTCTTTTCACCTTCTAAAGTAAATGCCACATTTTCCAGCTTAAAGGCCAAATGCATTTTTTTGCAATTTATATCATTTTCTAAGGCATTTATTATCTAAGAATTAAAATTATTAAAAACATTTTTTAATAGAAAATAAGAAACCTTTTGTTTACCTGATCGTTATATTTGGTAACGTATATATAGAGTTCTTTTAGAGCTGATATTGTATTAAATTCATCGTTTTGTTGTATAGATATTTGTTGCATAGCAGTACTCATTTCCTGATCGCTTATTTGTGGCAATTTGGCAACATCACGGTAGAATTGTTGAACCATTTTACGATATTGGGGAATATCCTATAATAATTAATTAAGTTATATTCATTAATAAAAATGTTTATAAGCTACAAAAGAAGGTAAGTAAATCTGGATCAAAGACGACGCTGTACATTAAATCCGTGCCTGCATTTAATTGTATCATGTTTTTCTGAATAAACCTATTTTTGTACTTTTAACTATTTTTAATTAAATAACGGGGAGCTGTTGAAAATTGTTTTAACAACGATAAATAAGACGGTATAACTGCGGTAACGTAAAACTTTTTTTTGACAAGTACAAAATATTCGTGACCTTCTGTGACATTGTATAGCTAGAACATAAGCGCACGCACTTTGGGTTATACGTATATAAAAAAGAATGTTATATGTACATACATATAAAAGGTGTTTTTTATAGAGATATAAAACTTTAAGTTGGCAACACTTTTTTAACTGGCGGCCATTTTGCCAGAAAATTACCTTTATAAATCAAGTAAATTTCATGTCAATTTAAAAAATTCATCTTTGTTTTATTCCATTTCAAAGTTCTATACCTCTATAAAAAACATCCCATAATTACATAGAATTTTAAACTACTAAACCGATTTACATGAAACAAACTGCGGCTGTTTGCAGAGGACTAAGCTTTTAAAATATTATATTTTGTCAGCTAGAGATGAGCGATCCCATGATTTTTAAGGAACATCGTTATCGGTGAATGTGATTTTTAATCACTGTTCTTTTAAACAGTGACTGTGATCACAGTTAGTTACTTTTCACTTCTTGTTATTTATAACTCCTGTTAAATGAGAATAATGTTATTTTAAACAGTGATTGTGTCACTGTTAATTACTTTGTTTTCTCACTTGTCTTCTTTTTATTTAATTTATAAGCCATGACCTTCAAATTTAAAATACGTACTTATGTATGTATGAATGTTTTATTTACATATACTAGTGTTTGCCTTGAAGGTGGAAGCAGTTTTACAACATCAACAAGAACACCAATTAATTTTATCTACTACTGTTTATGTGTTTAACCAAACTAACATGTTTGTTTTTTTTATATTTTTGTTGTAACATTGCGAACACCTCTCTGGTAAAGTTTTTTGTCTGCACTAACACATACATACATGGTTAAAGACACTGGAATTTTACTCTTACTTACAAAAACAAATATCTATAATATAAAAAAGAACAAAAGAAACAGCATTATTATTTGTTGGCTGTTATTAACTGGGAAAAAAGGGGCAGTAAAATTGCAAAAGTACGAAAACGTTACTTCACAGATAAAACAAAATTAATTGAAAGTAACAACATCGCAGGTACCTGTTACTTAACATTTTTAGTCACTGTTGTTACCAGTGACCTTTCAGTCACAGTTATAAAATCACAGGTACTGAAATATCTCTTACCTCGAGTGTCAGCACATGGTAGCTCTACAGGGTGTAAGAGTAAAAAATTTAATTTTTAAAATTTGTAAATTTTGATTTTTGCCTAAGTTGATCTTTGTTTAAAGACATAGACCCACTAATACTGTTATGTGCCGTTTTTGTAATACAAGTGAGTGCTTTGTGTAGACGTTTTACGTGTGTTTTGTTTTTGTTACAATAACAAATCACATACAAAATTTTCACTCAAAATGCTTACTTGTATTATAACAAGTAAGAGCGCTATATTTGGCTTCACTGCGCGTATTTACGTTAAAAAAACAAACAAAAAAATTTTTTTTTTGCCTATATATCGAAAATTTTTTTTTGTATAGTACATATCTCAAAAAAATTTTTTTTGGAAATTTCTCGCAAGGCATGTCTTACACACAAATGAGCCGTTTATTTTGAAAGTGGCATAAGTCACTTTTTTAAAAAAATCGAGTTAATGGCAACACTAAATAAAATTGAACGGTATCTTCTCATTTTTAAAAAAAATCTCGACTTAAAAAAAAGTGACTTATGCCACTTTCATAATAAACGGCTCAAATATAACTCATTTTTGTGTAAAAAAAAACAACATTTTTTTTGCTTATACATATCTCGAAATTTTTTTGCCTATATCTTGAATATTTTTTTGCTTATATCTCAAAAAAAACTTTTTAGTGTAAAAAAAATTAAAAATTTTTTTTTGCTTATATCTCGTTAATAGTCGGATTTTGGTGATTTTCAATAGCAAGCATCTCGGAAAATTTTCTAATCGTTTGATGCCAATACCGTGTCCGTACGACATCGGGGGGCTGAGAAAAGTGGATTTCAACAGACGGACAGATACACAGACGGACAGACGGCCTATATTTCGGTCAATTATTAAGTGATTTTACTGGATTTCAATAGCAAACATCTCAGGAGAATTTCTGATTATTTGATACTACTAGCGCGTCCGTACGTAATCGGGGTGCTGAGAAAACTTGATTTCATCAGACGGACATGGCTAAATCGACTTCCCTATCTATATGGATTCAAAATATATACTTTATGGGGTCGCAAATGAATATTGTAGAAATTAAAAACGGAATGACAAACATATATACCCTTATCACCTTAGGTGAAGGGTATAAAAAATGTAGTGAGTTAGAAAAAATAAGGGGTTCTGAAAGTGAAAAACTTTTTAATTCCACATATAAAATTTCACTGTGTTCTAGAAAAGTAACGAAACTTCATTTTCATGACGATTTAATTTTTATTTTGTTTTAAGCAACTATTTAAAGGAACGTGAAAATAAACAAAAATTGTCAAATTTTAATACATTTTTTTGTCAAATAAAAAACACTTAGTGCTGTATTCATAATTTCGGTCTTTATGGAAAAGGAAAAAAATGAAAGCAGAAAGAATTAGCAGAAGAAAACTTCGGGACTGTTCAAACCCTTTGGAATTGCCCGAACAATCGCAAGTAAACATTTTGCCATAAATGTTTGTAATAGTTGTGTCGTATTTAAAATTAATTAAATATATTTTATATTTATAGCATATTACGGACTAAATAAGGATACCTTCAGAATGGTATTAGAAGAAATATCCTCCATTGCCAACAAGACCATTATTCCCACAATTTTGCAGTTGGCCACAGCACTTTGTT
>NDXZ01026303.1:0-42940 GCA_003055125.1 Paykullia maculata | reverse complement strand
CAGTCAGTAACGTTACTCTTTTATATATATAGATATAGATGAATCATATACATATACTAAAAAATTAAATACATGCGTTTTTAAATTATTTAAAAACTGAATAAAGTATATTTTACTGATGCAGCTTGGATTAATACGATGAATTTGTACTATTGCACTATGAACACTGATTTTTGGCAAATATATTTTAATACTTACGGCCGTATTCATTATCAATTTTTTTAATTAATTAAAGGTTTTTAAAACGAAATTTCCATATAAAATTTATTTGTTAATTCTTTGAAAAATATTAAAATTGTTTATGAACATGGGTTAGGAATTTTCCTCTTAGAAATTTTTAGCAAAGCTATGATAGATTGATGGATTTTTTAAGTATTAATATGGATTACTTGCATAAAGCCCTTATGAATTGATAGAAAGAAACAGTAAATCTTAGAAAGAACAAACTATAAAAAACATAAACAAAAATGCAATGTTTTTATTCTTTGTTGCCACCTTTTTGTTTACGATAAAACGCAAACAAAGTCACAAATAAGAGTAATAAATCGCGGTATTTGTCCATAAACTGGTGATTTAGCAACATTTTTACTGTTTCAAGCCTGAAATGTCAATTTTAAGTTAAACAGTTTTACATTTTTTCTGACAGAACTTAATTTTTTTATCGATAACTTCAGTAAAATTGTTGTCAATTTGCTATTTATGTTTATATATTTGAACTCTTTGCACCTTGCATATTTTTCTATAACATTATATTTGCACTGCTCACAAAAACTTGAACAATGCAAGAAAAATGTAGTGTCATAAGGGCATTTACATTTTACCGAAATCTAGCACTTTCGAGATTTCGAGCCAAATCTAGTTGATTTTTACTAGATATCCCATACAAAACAAAATCTACTTCGTAACTAGATTTCGACAAAATCTAGTAGTACTTAGTGATTCAACTATGTTTTTTTTCCAAATTCGGCGGATAAAGCTAGGGCCTTGAAATTCGGACTGTAGGTTCCTCTCCGGTTCAGCCAGGTGTATGGCCCCCGAAAGCCTAGGGGGTAAAAATTATAGTTTGTTACTTTTTTGGGGCTCCTTGAACATCTTAACCAATAAACATAAAAATTTTATTTAAACTGCATATGTCATATCTCCAAAAAATATGAATAAGTTTTTGGTACTTTTTGAAAAATCGAACTTATAGGGATAAAAATTGTACTTATTTTTGGTACTTTTTAAAAAAAATATATATCATATACATTTTTTTTTTACTTCTATTAAGACAACTTTATAAGAAAAAATCCTAGGGGACTAAAAAAGTACCAAAAAGGGGGAAAACCGGGAAAATGAAACCGGGAAATAAAATTTGAAACACAGATTCCTTCAGGCATAAAAAATAGTTGGACATAATAAAATTTTAAAAACAATAGTAATAGGTTAGAGAAAGGGTAAAATTCGTTTAAACGGGGGCGAAAAAGTTTTTTTTTCAACTTTAAAGTAACTTTTATATGTATTTAAGTTAATTAGTCTGGAAACGCACAAAATTACGGCCTATCGCTTGTAATTAAGTTAAAAAATTATATAGTTAATGAGTCTAGAAACGCAAAATTGGGGCCTATCGCTCGTAATTAAGTTAAAAAATTATATAGGGGGCGAAAAGGTGCTTTTTCAGCTTTTAAAGTAGTTGTTTTTACATTTTTTGAATTTATATGTCTAGAAACGCAAAATTAGGGCATATCAATCAGTGCCAAACTATGTCCTAATATTTCTTTTAAATTTTGTAGATAAAATAATCCAAACAAATAAAAGTTGTTAATTTGTATAAACAATGTTATAAAGCTAAATAGAATTTGAATTTTAAATAAATATTGAAAAGTGCGCTTACGAAGTAGCGGGTTAAAAGCTAGTTTAGTTATAGGTGTTTTGACAATTTCACTAGAGTCGTCCAAATGCTGACAGTGTTTCTTCTTGAAAAAAAAACAAACAAAAAAAAAACAACAACTGCAATGCAATCAGATCTTACATTTTCAATTTCGAAATCAATATACACGTAAATCCCTTGCTAAAGGGTAATCTGACCAGACTAAATCATCATTAGAATACATGAATAATGTGGCACTTGACATCTTTAGTAAACTTTTGTAGCCATACGTATGTACGTTAAAATTTACTACGATGATCAGAGGCATTATGGAAATCACTTCGTTATTTAAAGTAAAGTGTTTACCAAACAGACAGAGTTACACACATACATACATATGTAGTTTGTTTTTAAATTTACAACATTTTCATAGTTGTACTAACTAAACAATAATAGAATGTAGACAATACAATACCAAAGAAATGTGCCAGCATTTGGGATAAACATTTATTTAGTTCATTTTATTCGAGGGATGTTTAGTCAAATGCTTAATAATATTAGGACTTAGAATTAAGTACGATTAATTCAACGATTTGATTATATTTTTGTTGTCGAGTCGGCAGAATCATGGATTTCAGGATTCAGTTAGGCCGTGCTTAACGCAGGACTTACGAAAGTGCATTTCTATGCAAAATGGTGTTAAAGGTGGCTTTCTATACAAGCCGCAAGATTTTCATTGAATTTTGTAAGAGCAAAATCAAATGATTTTTGTTCTGATTGTCAAAAAAATCAGATAGAAGATTTTCTCATTACATTTTGTGTCTACACTATCCCACTTCAAATAATCACACACGGCAAATTACACAACAACAGTTGTTTATATTATTTTTGCACACACAAATCTGTTTTATTTTGGTGTAAAATCACAACTCTGTTTTTGTTTTTTGTAAAATAAAATGAAAAGTCTTAGCGTTTAGAAAAATTTCTGAAAATGGTGAGAGCCATACGACTGTCAAACATTTCATTACATATTCTCTTCACACTACTTACTATACTTTCTCATTTTATTTGACTTTTTGACATGTTGTATTACTCAGTATTACAATGTGAAGCGGGCTTAAGCAACACAAGGTTTTGTATTTGGAAACTTTCTTAAGTTAAAAAAATTTGAAAACTTTCTTAAGTTTAAATGCTGTAGAACAAGATTAAACCATTATTTATTAATAATTTATTGATAAATCATAGACATTTCTATAATCCCAGCAAAGCGTCGGCTCTGTTTCGCCAACGGGTAGTCCGGTATGACTTAAAAATTCCATAAAATGCATAGACCATAACTTCTTAAAGGTGACTTTGCACTTTATCTCTGAAAAATATTTTCCTTAATAGTTTGCTGTCGCCGTCAATGTCAACTAAAAAGTTTTAACTCAAGCGTCATAAAAAAGCAGTCAAACAAGAATGTCAAAAAATTGAAACTTGTTAGAGCGCGGCCTTGCCCTAAAAACCACATGTATTCTGATTCATCATTTGTGCTTTATATTTCAAACAACCCTCGTAAGGAATACTATAGCCTAGTCAACCAGAATAATAACCAACATTCTAAGTCAATTTTTACTTAACTGATTGGTTAGTTACTGTTTGAAAATTGGTCAACAATAAAATCTTCAATTGCCAACCTTGTGCCCTTTTATAAGTTACTGCTAATGCATTTCGGATTTAAATTACTATGTAACGCTCATTTGCGACAAAACAGTCATAACTCAAAACTTGCATAATTTAAACTGTCTAGTAGCATTCAATTCTAACATTATATTTCTAGCTTCCGTTAATTTTAGCTTGCAATACATTTTTTCATGTACATTAAAGCCGAAACTGATTTTTTTTTAAATTAGGATCAACACAATTCGAAGGTTTATAAAACTGTATTATGTGTCAATGGATGGTTTTATTTTAACAAATACTTTAATTCACTAAACATTTCTAACAGGGTAGAATAATGACTCATAAAATTAAAAAATTTTCATTTAAAACCATGATTTTTGAGTTATTACCCTTTTTTAGCAAATGTGTGATATGTAGTACCTTCGTAAATAGATAAATGATATAAGACAGGCAGTGGTGGTTGCATGCCTTCCAGTAATCCAAATATGCACATAAAAATTCAATTTTTGATGGTATCAATGAATTCAAAAAGAAGGTTTTGCTAAATGCCACACTTTAAACCCAAGTAACACTTTAATAGTGCCAATTTTGTTTTACTCGAACAACAAAAGAGTTAATGACTTCTTATTCGCTATTTTAACAAACATTTTCCAATTAATCGAAAATATTTTTGCCGAATAATTGAATGTTTGAGTAATTTTTTGCAAAATTTTTATACCCTTCACCAAAGGTGACAAGGGTGTATATAAGTTTGTATACACGTTTTCTCAGCACTCCGATGTCGTATGGACGCGTTAGTAGTATCAAACAATCAGAAATTCTGCTGCGATGTTTGCTATTGAAATTCAGTAAAATAACTGCTTAATAACTGACCAAGATATAAACCAAAAAAGATGACTACCTTTTTTTAAGCAAAAAAAATTTTTTTTTTACACATTCATATATAAATACACGTAGTGAAGAGTGTATAAGATTTGGCACAGCCAAATATAGCGCTCTTAGGTTAGGTGAGTAGACAGCCGCATAGGAAAGACAGAGACGCAGCTCAGTTGGGTCCGATGCATACGGTCCCTTTGTGATACCTGTGAAGAGAAAATAAAGAGATAAAAGAGGAAATTATATCAAATAGATCATAGAAATAAGAGAAGGGAGTAATCTGGACTTGAAAGATAAGTTCATCGCAGTCCCTCATAAAGGACGCCAAGTTGGCGAGATGCGTCCCGGCCAAATCTGACAAATCATGCAATCTGCGCGTTCCGAGGTAAGTCTCCCGCGCGTCATCCAGTGCAGGGCAGAGGCATAGGAGGTGATGCACGGTCTCCTTCTCCTCTGCATCATGACAGCTTCTGCAGAAATCGTTGGTGGGGAGTCCCATCCTCTCCGCGTGTCTGCCAAAACGACAGTGTCCGGTGATGGCAGCCAACATTTCCCTTAGTTGCCTTCTGTTTAGGTCCAGAAGGTGTGCAGTGCGTCGCGCATCAATCTCCGGCCACATTAGCCTCGTTGTGACTAGTCTAGTCTGAGCAAGTGTGCCAAAGTGCGTGTTAATGCGACGTTTGCAGGCATGAAGAGGGATGCCGCAGAAGTGGTCGATCGCATCTTCTCCGAGTTCCGTGCCACTCCTGGTGATTTCGTCGGCAACACAGTTGCCAGTGTTAGTGATGTTTGAATGCATCGCCATCCAGTTCAAGGACGTGAGGCATTCGTGGACAATCTGCGATGCCGAGTAGACATCAGTCAGGGACCTGATGGCGGATCGGCTGTCGGTGAAGATCCTAATATTCCTGCCAAATATCCTGTAGTACCGCAGCCAGTGTACCGCTTTCATATTCGCCGACATTTCGTCGGGAAGTCTAAATGACATCCGAATATCCATCTGTGCGATGAATATTCTCCTACCAACACCTGTGCTCCTCTTTGACCCATCCGTATATACATCCAGGTCACCATCCCCAGAGGATATGTATTTCTCCGTCTCCGAGATGGTGAAGGAGAAGCCTCTACGAAAGAAAGGTGTTGGGGTCAGTAGTCAATGAGCGTCAGGCGGAAGTCCATAGTCTCAGTGATGCTCTTACTTGTTTTTTAATATCATTGCAATTTAATTAAGCAAAATTGCAAGCATTAAGATGCGTTTACCAAATCGACATTTGCAAATTGTTTTTAATATAAAAAGTAATTAATATACATTTTTAAGGAAGATTAAAGGAAATGTGATAGGAATGAATATATTGCTGTATGCGGAAATACAATTAAGGTCTAAATCGAATCAAATTGTTTTAAGGTGACATCTTGGAAGTGTATGAAAAATGCGTCAAGTTCGATACAAAACATTTTTTATTGGTTGTTAACGCTTTAGAAACAGTTTTAACATCATAAATAAATTAAAGGCAAACAAAAAAAGTCGTCTAAAATAGGAAAGAATTAAATTTGAAAAATTTCCACAGGAAGAAAAATAGAAAAATAATGTTTTTTACCTTTTCTAATTGATGTTTTATCTGTTGTTGATATAAACTATTACCAAATACTCTTAGTTTCTTACAATAATATTTATTGGTAATTTTTTTAAATAATCAAGATAATGTTAATATACATATGTATGTATGTATGTACATATGTATATTTGATTACTAAACTTTTTTTAAATTCATGTGAAAAATCGAATAATTGACAACTCTAGTACATAAGCTCATACACATGCGTATGAAAACCATATTGTAACTGACTGCAAAAAGGAAAGCAATGTGATACACAATTTTATTTGAAAACGCATTTAATACTTTAAAAATGCAAATATGTGGCCCATAAGGAAGTTCTAGAATTTAGAGAATGTGAATTTATTGCTAAGATTTCGATAAATAAAATTTTGTTTAACACAAAAACTGAAATGGGTGGTTACATTGATAAGTGGTGTTGTTGTTCTTAAAAAAAAACGCAAGTAAGGATTCTTTGTTCGTATACCCACAACAAATTTTCCATTATGGAACCATAAACTAAAACTTTCAGTAATGTTAAAGCTTTTATTTTCTCAGCTACTTATGTAAAAAAATAGAAAATAATTGTTTTTTATTACAAAAAATTAAAATGTTTTTTCTTTGATATCATCAAATTCAAAATATTTATGTTCATTATCAATCAGTTTGATTTTATTATGACTGTCATGTGTGACCATTAGAAATACATATAATGTGGGCAACTATGTTTTGTTCTTTATCTTGGAGTTGATAGGATTCTTATGGCCAGTTTTTGACTTCGTATTTAAATACGCATTTAGCTAATTGTCATTTAAATTTAAGAAACACTTAAATGCAGTTTCATTTTTTCAGTGCTAATTTAATGTTCTTAGCATCATCAAATGGCAAAAAATTATGACTTATTGTGACTTATTTTACAAAAAACAGCTGATGCATAGAAAAAATTGTTATTGTTTTAACACCAATTATTAACTTAAAAATCACTTTTAATAACTCTACAGGTGTTAGTTGTATTGATGTATCCCTCCGTGTGTTTGAATGATAATAAGTTTAATATTTTAATCATTATTTCTTAACTTAGAACAAATTGTTGTGAGTGGCCACAAAAATTGTTTGTTTACTAAAATTAGGACAACAAAAACAACTGTCAAAATCATATGGTAATTCATAAAACTTAAATAGACTTTAAATGCAGAAGATTGGCCACTTAAGTTGTATTTAAGTGTGTACTGAAGACTGAATTCTTTATTTAAATAGAACTTAAAGATAAATACAGCACTCAAAAACTGGTCATTAGTCTCCGTGAAATATAAATTCATATTTGATTTTAGCTCATAACATTTTTTTAATTTTATAATATAAACAATTTTATAAATATTTTAAATAGTCTAATATTTTTTGATTTCAACAAGCGGACAAGGCTTCTCTATTTATAGGTATCTAGAATACATATATGCACTTTTTAGGGTCGCAAAATATATTGTAGAAATTTTAAACGAAATGACAAACTTATATATATTCTTGCATAAATGACAAACTTATATATATTCTTTGTAGGGTATAAAATGAGAATAAATCAATTATATAACATCGATATGCTACCCTATCTTTTTTAAAATCAGCGATGCGGCAAACCAGAAATCATACAGATATCTATTTACTTAAATTCAATTAAATCAGTTTTGAAAATAAAATACGTTATTTTATTTAAACCAAATTAAATAAAAACAAGTAAGAGCGCTATATTTGGCTGTGCCAAATCTTATATACCCTTCACTACGTGTATTTACACAAAAGATTTTTTTTTGCCGATATCTCTTTTTATTTCGTCTTTTTTGGCTTATATCTCAGTCAGTTATAAAGCGATTTTACTGGTTTTCAATAGCAAGCATCTCAGGAAAATTTCTGCTGAGAAAACTTTCAACAGACCGACAGACAGACAGACTGACGGACATGACTCAATCGAATAATGATTCACATACTTTATGGGGTCGCAAATGAATATTGTAGAAATTACAAACGGAATGACAAACT
This sequence comes from Paykullia maculata, assembly GCA_003055125.1. Classification (NCBI taxonomy): domain Eukaryota; kingdom Metazoa; phylum Arthropoda; class Insecta; order Diptera; family Rhinophoridae; genus Paykullia; species Paykullia maculata. The sequence continues at coordinate 34,924 of NDXZ01026303.1, read as the reverse complement.
TATATATACCCTTGTCACCTTTGGTGAAGGGTATAACAAGTAAGAGCGCTATATTTGGCTGTGCCAAATCTTATATACCCTTCACTGCGTAAATACGTTAAAAAAATTTTTTGCCTTTAGCCTAGTACTTTGTTCGAATTTGTGAAATTTGATGAGCAACAATAGTATTTCCACATAAAAAATTTGACATGCAACATGTCTTTACTGCGATTTAAAAAAATTTGGACGATTTTCTTGCATAAAAGTATACAACATTGTTTTTCATTTGTAAACAAAACAAATATGAGCCGCTATCTTTAAAAATGGTGTAAGTGCATTTTGAAAAAAAATTAGTTATTGTTAAAAATAAAAATGAAACTTAGAAACTTTTTATTAAAAAAACGTTTTAAAAAAAATCTGTTAAAATTATTCTTGTTTTTATCATTACAAAATTTTGTAGTTAATGAGGTTACTCAAGTTATTCAAATACAAAACCTTATATAACTTAATAAAAAACAAAATACACTTACACCACTTTCAAAGTAAACGGCTCATAAATTCCACATGAAACAACTACCGTATATGTTATTTCATGTGTTTATTAAAAATGTTGTAGATACATTTCATATGTTTTTCACAAAACGAACATTCTGCAACATTTTTTCATGAAAAGTTCACGTTAATTATTTTTATATGTATTTTGACATAATTTTATGTGAAATATTGAAAAGAATACCAAGCTTATATCTCGAAATTTTTTTGCTTATATCTCAAAAAAATTTTTTTTAGTGAAATTTCTCAAAAGGCACACAGATATACTAACATCTTGTAATCGGATTTTGGTGATTTTCAATAGCAAGCATCTCGAGAAAATTTTTGATCGTTTGATACCAATACCGTGTCCGTACGACATCGGGGGGCTGAGAAAAGTTGATTTCAACAGACTGACAGACGGACATGGCTAAATCAACTTCCCTATCTGTAAGGATTCAGAATAAATATACTTTATGGGGTCGCAAATGAATATTGTAGAAATTACGAACGGAATGACAAACTTATATATACCCTTATCACCTTAGGTGAAGGGTATAATAATATAATAATAAAATATTAAGTAAATAAATAATTTTAAACGGCAATAATATATTATCCCCACCAAATCTACGGATCATCATCCAGAAATTGGTATCTCCAATTTTATAAAAGATTTCAAATTTTTGGATAAATCCCACAAGCAGGGAACACTGATTGACCTAGAAATGACCTTATATACGTTTACAAATGTTATTATATGAAATTTATTATCTATAGAATTGTAGTGACCCATAGAAAGACCCTTTAAAAATTTAAATTATTTCTTTGGTTTTTTAATGTAAGTCCACAACCTAAAGTAAGGAAATAAGACTTTAAAATTATTTTACTACACTGATAGAAAAAACATTCAATCAGACAATGAAGCGGTTTCATTAAATATTCTGCATTATTTTAATGAAAATTTGCATTAATATTGATTACATAAAGTCTCCCAATTTCAGCTTTTCATAATATTTTTATAGTTCATTGTATGAATGAAAATCGTTTCATTAAACAAATTCAAGAGAAATTTTAGTAAATCCCAGGCCAAATAGATGTATATGGAAAAAAAAAATATTTTTTAGTCGTGATCGAAATAGTTTCAAATAAAAACGTTCCAAATTTCAGCACTAATGTTATTCTTTTAAATCATACATCTTACTTTACACAAAGCCGGGTAAAATTGAAAATTATTGTTGCACATTGCACTATTTAAATATGTAATTAACAGACAACAAATGTTATTACATTTTTAGATTTAATAAAATATCTTAAATACATTTTTTAAACCAGTTTTAAGTTCCTATTAATTTTTTATTTAAATATGAAAAAATTAAATTTAACTAAAACTTAAATATTTTTCGTGTACAAAAGAAAAAGCATGCGTGTGCACGTCACGCATAAATTTAAAATAAATCATTAATGTGACAAACATAAATCAGAGTAAAAGAGCTCTTAAAAACCTCATAATTTTTAAACGTAATTTGTCTATTGACACTCTATCTTAAAACAAATAACTAAGCATCTAATCTAAATGACTCTAATAAGCTTTACTTTTTTAATCCCAAAATCATTAATAAATATCCCGTGTTATTCACGCGAACTTAAGATAGAAAGAATGAGAGCAAGAAAAAGGATTAATGATAATGACATAAATACAGCGCCCATTATTAGATTTCTATTGATATGAGTGAGTATCCATTCAACCCCATTTTAGATGCCACACAACGTTTTAAGAGGAAAATTTGTTTCTTTTAGCTCTTTTTTTTCGTTGGGTGAAAACATGAATATTTAAACACAATTAAGGTAAAATCGTGGAAGAGATAAGTAATCATTGTGGACAATAACAATTAATAAACAAATTATAAAAAAAATTGAAAAGAATTTGGAAAAAAGAAAATCATGTTTATTAGAATTATATACATACATACATATGTATGTATATTATTTCCCTGCAGGAAATGTCAATAGTGAAACTGTTCTGATTTATTATTGACACAGTCACCAGTACTAGTGACTTATTATACCCCAGCCAATGCTATTTACTATAGACATTTAACACGTGCGTGTCATTGAAAGTTCACTATTGACATTGGTACTATTGACTAGGTGGTTCTTTTGGGACCATATTTAGACATTGGAACCAGTGATTCATTAGTAGATTTGAGTAATTTTAGTTTACACTTTTTGTACTTTTATTTTGCAATATAAAAAGTATTGACGCTTTGTTGACAACATCACCAAAAAGTTACCACAATAGTCGACAAACTGGTGACTTGGAGACACTTGACCCCAGGCTTCCTGCAGGGATGTCTAATGCACATACATATGTATGTATGTATGTATGTGCATATGTTTAAAATGATAAAAATATTTATTTTAATGTTTAACTTTAACTACAAAACGAAAATATGGAGCAACCAACAACTTAAAGTTATTTATGGTTTTGCTTAGGAGAAAAATGTTTTACGTTTTATACATTTATTTTTATATTTTAGCAGATTCCGCTAAGAAGTGAGTTTAAAAGTATAAATAGATTTTCATCATCACCTAAACTTTAAAACATGCGTGCAAAAGCTATGGGTAAATTGTAGATTTAAGTAAGAAAACTGCTGAGAGTTCATTGGAGCTCTCTACGCTTTCTCAACTAAAGTAAGAGAAATTTACTTAAAAGTTAATTTTCTAACATTCTGTAATATTGTTGATTTCGAGAAACAAGTTTTCAAAGTTTGTCAGATATACATAACTTTATCCCCACACCAATAGCTTATACGTACCCGAATAACCCGTACTACTTGATCAGTTGATTGGATAAGTTGTGTGGTTTGTTTTTAGTATTTTTATACGAAATAATGTCAAAATCAATAAAAATCAAAACATATTAAAACCGATTAAGTTGAATATAATCTTTTTGGTCGGATCTCTGTTACACGTGCATTAAACGTTGTTGTTGTCCGTTACATTTTTTATATTCTTTTTTAAAGGTTTCAGATTTGAATATAAACAAACATACATGTTCATGTTTAGCGCCATAACCACAAAATACAAACTAAGTGGTTGGGCTAAAAAGGGTTGAACAACAAAATTTTTTGATATGATTAATGTTTTTAAAAAGATATTAAATTTTAGTCAACGACTAAACATATCCATCACTAAAAATAAGAATTAAATTGCTAAATAAATTGTATTCACAAGTGCTTATGCATTGGAACAAAACAAACAACTAAACAAGTTCAAACTCCAATATAAATTTATTTTTATACAAATAAAAACAAAAAATAGTGCAGACATTGCAAATATTTACTTTAAAAGTTGCAAATAAAAAAATGGTCTGTCAAAAAAATAATATTTTTTTTCAAATAAACAATAACAAAATATATTATTTTTAATCATGTTATGTTTTAATGTTTTTTGTTTTTAATATTTGTCATGTATGAACTTATCTTGAAATACTCTAAACGTTTAATCCTATTATTTATTTATGTTTGTTTTAAGTGAATCATAAGTAAATAAAAAAAAAAAACAGTAAAAAAATAATAAAAACAAAACTAAAGTCTGCTGTTTCGATGCAAAATTTACCACACATCGACTGTGTTTTTATGCAGCACCCACCAAGTGTCTAGACCAGAGTGAATTTTTTAGCAGAAGGGTGGCACTAGGATGGGATCTTTATTAAACATTATTGAACCACAAATAATTAATTCCATTAATATTTTAAACTAAAGGTAAGTTCACAAGCAAATATTTATAAAATGTGCTCACAATTTTAATAACTAAAATCAAAATCGATTTATTGTTTGCAGTGCGCGTATTTATTTGACGTTTTTTATTGGATTAAACAGATGTCAAAAAGGGTAAACCGCCTTGAGCGGCAAATATATTTGATGAGCTTCCATAGTAAGTTAAAATATATTACATACAACATAAATTAAAAACAAGTACGAGCGCTATATTTGGCTGTGCCAAATCTTATATACCCTTCACTACATGTATTTATGAAATTATGTGCAAAAAAAAAACATTTTTTTGCCTACATATATCTCGAATTTTTTTTTTAATATCTCAATATCTTACACACTAATATAATAATTTTTGTGTAAAAAAAATTTTTTTTTTGCTTATATCTCGTTCATTTTTTTTTTGAAATTTCCCCAAAGCCATGTTTTATACACAAATCTAATAATTTTTGAGTAAAAAAAAAAAATAGGTAGTCGTCTTTTTTGGTTTATATCTCGGTCAGTTATTAAGCGATTTTACTGGATTTTAATAGCAAACATCTCGGGAGAATTTCTGATTGTTTGATACTACCAGCGCGTCCGCACGACATAAGGGTGCTGGACAGACAGACAGACAGACGGACGTGGCTAAATCGACTTCCCTATCTATAAGGATTAAGAATATATATACTTTATAGGGTCGCAAATGAATATTGTCGAAATTATAAACGGAATTAGTTGAAGGGTATAAAAAACACTGATATTTTACGATTTTACGTTTTTGTAGTCAACTTAAAAATATGTATCTAAATAACCAAATACGCAAACAACTTTGATAATTTCGTTGAAAAAATCTTAAAACCAATTACGAATATTTTTTACTATTTCGAAACAACAATATTACATTAACAAAAACTTTGTTGAAAATTTAAAAAAGTTTAAACATTTTTTTGGTTAAAGTTTTTTGTAACAACCTACTGTGCTCCAAAGCATTTCTACCCTACAATCGCTGCCATTAACATTAGTATTTTCGCAGCTTTAACATTCACCTTATTTAAAGACATGCTTGTTTTGCCTCTGAGTATATTTAGTGTTAATTTTGAACATAATCCTTTTCCAAGGGAGAATAACAGAATTAAAGTAGATTAAAGCACTCTGATAGCAGGCATCATTACAATAATTCCACATGTCTTCTAACACTTTCTCAGGTAATTTTTTATATTTCTCTTTGCTGGCGCATACTAAAGAAGATTTGATTGCATCATTTAAGATTCTAAACGAAAGATTATCTTTTATATTTTTAAATGTGATCCTTAGTAAACCATTCAATGAGTTTGCTATGTGTGTGATCGTTTTTTTTTTGTACCCACATTTAAAAAGGGGTTTAAAGAATTTTATTATGAACCACGTTATTAAGGCAAACAGTCGTATTGTTTAATTTTTTTTTGATTTTATTGTCTGTTTTCAGCTTAAAATTGTATGAATGAAAAAGTTTTGGGTGTTTTTCTTTTACGTTTAGTGCTCCTTTTGTGGCACAACCAACAGTCCTCGAACAAAATGTTGCTTAATAATAAAATTGTTCGTTGTGAAACACCAACGTAATGCTCTCGTCCAAAAATATAATACATATATATTTGAAATAAGTCATTTATTTAAATACCAACAATTTCTGGGAATATTGTAGGGTTTTTTTGTGGATGCATTGTGTAATTTGACACTTTGATACATTTTGTTTAAAATTGATTCATTGAATCTAGAATTGAAAAAAATTAAAACAAACAAAAATTCAAACAATCGTAAAAGACATAAAGTTTTGTTAATGTTTAACTTTTAACGACCGTAATAATTTCATTTGACATGGTGTTTGAAAGATGCAGGAGCAATCAAAGCAGAAAAAAAGCGTTGAGAGTAATTTAAGTTGACCCCATATTTAACCTTTTGTTTTGAGTTTGTTATTGACTTGTTACATACAAATGTTACTATCCATGACAATAACATGATATTGTTGATGTCTTAAGTTGCAATGACAAACTTTCAAGCAGACGTAAATGATTTTTATATATTTAGATAAGTTAAGGGTTTTATATATAAAGTTGAAAATTAACTACATAAATAATATGAAATTATTACTCGCAATACATATGTTTTTGGTTATTAACTCGGATTAAGAGCAAATGAAAATCTCATTGTTATTATGCTACAATTTTGATTTCAGCTTAGTTAACAATAAAGGATAATATAAACTGATAGAACCCTGCGATATAATAAAAATAAAATTATATAAAATCTATAAATTTTATTTTTGGCAAAAAAATATTTTGTAATTTTTTCAATCTGTCAATTCGTACAATTTTTCCTCAATAGATTCGTTGGAATTGTTCCCAAAAATAGTTGTTTTTGAAGTATGTACCTTAATTCTTTTTAATTGTATTTTACAATTTCTTAAAAAAGATACGTAAATATTTTTTTAAAATTTTCTGAAATCTGGGTTCCAAGTTCCAAAGAAATTATATTTACATTTTCATTACTCATACTTTTGTTAAATTAAGTATATTTTTTCTCTTCCTGAAGTTTGAAGTTTCGCCTTTAATAACAAACAATTCATAGAACTTTATTGCATCCCGAAACAAAATAGCTTTTTTATCCCTTCACTCGTGTTCTTATCTCTTACCAATCTCATCTTAATATAGAACAGATTTGTTGTGGCAAAAATAAAGTTCAATTTTATACCACTTACACACACTTAACAAAAGTGTCAAACCGCAATATGAAAATCTGCAAAACATTAGCTGTTACTGAGCATAAATACACACTCAAACACACACTCATCAATGGGATTATGTAACTTAATAGCGGTGTTTGTGTTGTGGCTGGCAATAACGACAATAAACCAACCATTCAAGCAAAAAACTTAAAGATTGCATTTGTGAGGGAAAACCCTTGGATGCCAAAGTATAGGTATGTAATGCAAGGTATTGTCGAAAGAGTATAGACAACTAAGTTTACATTTACAATACGTGTTACACCTTGTGGCAGGAGTAAATTTCTGTTGTATAAAAAGTAAACATATTAGGTCGTTTAAATCAGATACATCCGATAGTTCCAAATATTTAAACAATTAGTAAAATGGATTGTACGGAATGTTTGATACGCATAATGATGATGATGATAAAGAAAGGAAAAAGTGTTTCAAAATTAGTGTAGAAAATGATAAATAGACCTGCAGTACACTTGAGAAACTGTTGATATAATGAAAAAAAAAATCTGAATTATTTAAATAAAACCAAATGCTTCGCCATAAAAAATGTGCCTACGAATGGTTCAACTACGAATTTAAAAACTTTTTTCAGTGGTGAAGTTGACTTTTGGCTTAATGAATATGCCAATGAGTAGAATTTTGCATCTTTAACTGTAATAATCCATAAACAATTGAAGAAACAATAATACAACCAGCAAAAGTCACCGCTTCACTATGGTTTTTTTCCGCTTTTTTTTGGCATAAACTCCAATTTTAAAGCTATTGAATTGAAATATGGTTTGTACACATTTTTTATGCTTCCAAGATGACCTACCATGTTTCATATGATTTGGGGCACTATTTCATATAGCTGCCATATAGCCGATCTGGCCGATTTGCCCCAACTTTTTTGTTTATACAGCTATTGAAGTAAAATTTGATTTGTATAAATTTTTTATGTGCCTAAGAAGGCCTACCAAGTTTCATATGATTCGGGGCACTATTTCATATAGCTGCTAAATATCCGATCTGGCCGACATGCATTTAGGTTCTTGACGTTTCCAGGATTTCACTTTTTCATTTTCTGACTTAATGTTCTCGTTATTTAAATGTTTTTGATTAATACTTTCCAATATGTGCTGTTGTACGGCGTCTCCTGAGCGATTGTTGTTGCTCCAACTGTCAACCAGCTCAGCACGACTAAACACATATTGTACTAGAAAATTTTGATTTTTTCGAAAACGTGTGGATTCGGACAAAAAGAATTAGTTTTTTTATTAATCTACACATTTTGATAAAGAACTTCTCACTTACAACTTTTTGCAACGCTTTGTCATGCAAAAGTACTGACTTACGAAACACAACTAGACTAGTTAAGCTCATTCTAAAAATACATATAAAAAAAACACGGCACAATTTGACAAAAACACATAACAACGACACAAACATTGGTACACTATAGTTTTACATCCCTGAACAATCGTTTTCCATATTAATCCTTTTCACGTTTGTGTAAACTTTCGACAGGACAAACATCCAAAGTTTGCAAAATTTTTCTGCCAATTTCACACAAAAAGTGTGGTACATAATCAGCTGACTTTAACAGCGCGCAAACAGAACAGTATTGCTCCACATGTAAAAGTTAAATATTTTTTTTCTAACTAGGGCGTTTAAAAATTAAAAATCAACAAAATTTCAAAATACTAAACACAAAAAAAATTGAATTTAGTTTCATATTATCTACGATAAAATGCCAAAAATAAACAACCATTTGACAAGTTTCTGTCGGGATAAACGCTAGCCACGGCTGTTACAAATCCACCAGCATGTTATATATCATAACAACCATTAAATTGTCTTTTAAATATAGTCAATAAAGTAGATATTACAAATAGTTGTATTTTGTTAATTATAGTTAAAATTTCTTTGTCCCAAACTTAATTATATAGAACCTAGTCTTTTAATTTGTTAGCCATTTGTTGTTAAGGTTATATTTTTATATTAAATGGGAATTAAAAATGCTGCGATTAAATAAAAAGGAACACCAGCGATGACGATAACGAAAATAATATAATCATTGTTTCATCATATTTGAGAAAATAGCCACAATTGTAGCATATTTCATTTTCATTTCCTGTATCAGTGCTGTGATAAAAATCGAATTCAAAAACTGACGTGATATTATATTATATTCAGTATTTAATTTTTTTTATATAGAAAATAAAATTTTTTTTTAAATTTTGTGTATAAAATAAAATTTTATATAAAAAATAGTTTTTTAATTCTTAAATAATTTTTCTCAAATGGAAATAATTTCAATGAATGTGAATAAAGTTAATTTAATTTTTTTTTATTATATGGAAAAATTTTAGAATTACATTTAATATTTATTTTCAAAGCTTTTAGGTTTAGGATCTAAGTTTGACGTACTTCGTTCGAGATAAATCTCGGTGTTTGCTGGGTAATCTTTATAATTGTATTAAAGTTGTTTTAATCGAAAATAGGGTGCACAAAAATCTCCTCTAATATTTAGTGGTCAACTATGAATACTTATATAAGACTATGATGCCATGTTCAACGTACGAGTTAAACTGGTACTCTAACTTGTTTACTTTTTATTCTTTAAGGTTAGAATTATACTAAAAAAAATAAATTAAAAAAGAAGAAGAAAATGCGGAAAGAGATTTATGAGCTCGTGTGACATTTTTACACTACATGAGGTCGTAATGAATTGATTTCATAATATAAAATAAAAGGCGACAGAGAGGAGAAAGAGAAGAACTATAAGTCAGACGCACACGTCTGATGTGGCATTTTATTGTAAAGATTTGCTGCAGATTGTAGTGCTGGTGATGATGGTGCTGGTTTTGGTCAATGTGTGACTTCTTTTCGGTGCAATAACGTCATCTGAATTACTAGAATTTTTAATTTTAATTCTTATTTAATAAACATATAATAGAATAACTCGAATATGTATAGATTTTTTAAGTGGTATCTTTTAATTGATTAGAATATCCTTTTATGATTTCATATTCAAAGCCACGATTTTTTGCTACAATAATTAATTTTCGCTGAAATTTGAAAACATAAGTTTTGCACGGTTAACAATTCCATCTAAAAAAGAAGAAATAAATTTGATCAGAAGTTTTAAAGTTGGGATTAAGTTAACAATTAACAGTAATATCGCACACCCAGTTCAAAAGTGACACAACTCAAAATTTTCATTTTTTGCGTTTATATGCTTAAACTATGCACAATACACTTGTTTATCTATAAGAAAAATATCAGTGTATTTTGTTGTTGTTAACTGTTGCTAAAAAACCGTTATGTATTTCTTTATGCTTCAATTGGTTGAAAGTTTAAATTCATAAAAGTGACTTATTTTTAGTTGTGTCAGAAAATATAATGGTAATAGATTCCTACGCTAAGTGCTAAATAGTTTTAATTCGAAATCAATGGTCCAACGTTTTTGTTTTTAACTATTTCTATTTACGTCAAAATAAACTGTTATTTCGATTTCTGAACAATTAAAAATTTTGAGTTGTGTCACTTTTGAACTAGGTGTGCGATATGATTCGTTATTTTTATAAACTTTTTTTATATTATTTACGCAAAAATATATTCTTCAACTTCCTCTATTTTAAAATAATCTGAAAGACATAAGTGGCACCTATTTGCCGAGTCTTAAACAACATGTATGGCTAATGTTCATATTTGTTATTTGTTTCCATCACGAACACATTACTTGTACTTTAGATCTTCCATGATGCATCCAATACCCTACACTAGAAACAATTTTTTTGCCAAAAGTCAAAGTACTAACTGCTTGACTATGAGCCGAAATCAACGATTCGAAAAAGTAATTACAATTTTTATCTGAAATTATTTCTTTACATGAAAGGCAAATATAATGAGGATTCAAAGCAACTTTCTACACGAATGGGAAGGGTGTGTAAAGTCGGGTTCTTAATAAGAATTGTTATTATTATACGACAAACCCAACATGCATTACATTTTAAATATGCACAAACGGTTATTAGTTTTTCCGTTATTAAACTTATTTTGGAACAATCGACAAAACAAAAATATAAAATGGATTTGATATTATGCAATAATTGAATACATCTTTAATTTAAAGGAATCTTTATCGATGGCATAACACTTCTGTTTATTATCATTTTGATGGGTTACAATCTTTTTACTACAAAAACAGTTTAAATTTTCAATTCCAAAGATAAGTTTTATCTTAATGTTGTTTAAATTCACTGGAGAACATCTTATCTAATACTAGCTTTTAACCCGATACTTCGTAAGCGCACTTTTCAATATTTATTTAACCTTCAAGTTCTGTTTAGCTAATTTGTATTTTTTTTTAAAACATTTTATATACAAATTAACTACTTTTATTTGTCTAGATTATTATACCCTTCACCTAAGGTGATGAGGGTATATATAAGTTTGTCAATCCGTTTGTTATTTCTACAATATTCATTTGCGACCCCATAAAGTATATATATTCTGAATCCTTATAGATAGGGAAGTTGATTGAGCCATGTCCGTCTGTCTGTCTGTCTGTCTGTCTGTCCACCTGTCCGTCTGTTAAAATCAAGTTATCTCAGCCCCCCCAATGACGTATGGCCACCTTATTGGTATCAAACGATCAGAAATTTCCCTGAGATGTTTGCTATTGAAAACCAGTAAAATCGCTTGATAACTGACCGAGATATAAGCCAAAAAAGACGACTACCATCTGTTGAAATCAAGTTTTCTCAGCCTCCCGATGTTGTACGGACGCGTTATTGGTATCAAACAATTGGAAATTAGGCATGCTTTTTGAGAAATTTAAAAAAACATTTTTTCGAGATATAAGAAAAAAGTTTTTTTTTTGAGATATCGGCAAAAAAAAAATTTTTTTTTTACGTAAATACACGTAGTGAAGGGTATATAAGATTTGGCATAGCCAAATATAGCGCTCTTACTTGTTTTATTTACAAAATTTAAAATAAATATTAGGACATAGTTAGGCACTACATATTTGATTTTTTGTTTTGTTCCATATTTACTTTCATTATACAATTGAGTTCCGTAATAACTTAATCTCATTGGTTTATAAACGGGGTTTATTATATCAATTTTCATGTACCGAAGTTTACTTTAGAAATAAAAAATTCCAATTCATCTCCTATATTATTACCTATTTTAATCTGGATTAATAGTCTCTAATTTTACATTTTTAGAACAAAAATCTTAAAAAATGGAATTAAACTGTAAATTTAAAAAGTACAGTTTGCCACAATAAATATTTTTTTTTCTCAACCTGGATTAATATCCCTAACTTCATATTTCTGGATTTATAAATGCAAAAAAATATCATAAAAATTTTAAGGTACCTTTTCTCCCTCTTATATGGTTTTATATCTCATTCTGGATCAACAGTTCCTAAAATCATATTTTTTGATACGTGAAGTTAAAAAATTTTAAAAAGTACCATAAAAGCTGATTGAATAAATTTTCGCCCCATTATATGATTTTCTAGCTAAATCAGGATCAATTAGCCCTAATTTTTTATTTTAAGACTTATAAGCCCCCAAAAATGTAAAAAGTACCCCAAAAGTCAAAAGAGTACTTTTTCGCCCCCCGTTTACACAAATTTTCCCCTTTCTCTTACCCATTACTATTGTTTTTAAAATTTTATTATGTCATACTATTTTTTATATCTGAAGGAATCCGTCTTTCAAATTTTACGCAAATCGGCCTAGTAATTTACTATTAAACACATTTTCCCGGTTTTCCCCCTTTTTGGTACTTTTTTGTCCCCATTCTAGTGTCTAATTTTTTTTCAAATAGTTGTCTAAATAGAAGTATAAGCTTTAGTGAAGCTTTTTATGAATTCTATCAAAATTCAAAAAATACTTTTTTTTTATAAAAGTACCAACAAATAAGTACAATTTTTATCACTATAAGTTCGAATTTCCAAAAAGTACCAAAACTGTTTTCATATTTTTTGGAGATGTGACGAATGCAGTCAAAATAAAATGTCTATATTTATTGGTTTAGAAGTTCAAGGGGCCCCAAAAAATTACCAACACATAATTTTTACCCTCAAGGCCCCCAAATTTGAAAAAAGTACTAGACACCTGTCCGCGTATTTTTTGAGTAGGATACAATGCTTTTTAAATTTTGTTTCTATCTTGTTTGGTTTAGAAGATAGAAGGTTACCGAATTTTCTCTTTTTTACCCCCTAAATATTTGAATTTCCATACATCCCATCTTAATGGATCTATACAACGGGAGAGGAGCCCACAGTTCAAATTTCAAGTCTCTAGCTTTATCTGTTGGGCTGGGCGATGATGATGAGTCAGGCAGTCAGTACGTTAATCAAACGTTACACAAACATATTAAAATTTCTATTATTTCCACGTAATTATTTTTTGATATTTTTAAAAGTTTTGGAGATATTCAGCAAAAACGATGAGAAGAGATTATTTTAAAGTAAACGTGAAAAGTATTAACCGAAATTGGACCGCTACAAGTTTTTTAGAAAAACTTATGAAATTTGTACAGCCTATGCTATTGAGAAAAACACAGATGCACGACTTCGATTGCTACTTTTGTATCAAGCACAAAAAGTGATTTCGGAAAACATATACGATGTTTTTGGTGATGGACTAACTACACCTTTACTTCAATGGAACTCAATATATTTATCAGAAATCCGTGTGAAACTTGTAGTAAGTGATTTGATTAAGATCTCGAACAAGACAAATCGAGGCTTTTTTCACCTTGCTTAAGAGATCATAGTTTTTAAAAAAAATTATTGTAAGCTTTGCCAATCATATAACCACAAGTGAATGGAAACTATGTATTTGTTTACAGTGGCCAAGAAAACCTTGAAAGTTGTGGCAGATCAGTAAGGTGATTTCATAAATAATTGCTGTTTTTGCTTTCTCTGGGATAGCCGATATCAAAACATCCTCTATGAAACAAAAATAGGCGACAAGACACAACTGCAAAATATGCCACAAACATGACACAAATACAATATGCAGCAGCTACCCTTATTAAAAAAAATTCAATTTTTCCAGCATTACATTTCAAAACAATTTTTTGGGCACTAAACAAAAAAAGTGATGTCAATAATTATTTCAAAATAATATTCAATAATTACTTTGTTAAAAAAAATTATAAACGTATTCATGATTGTCCATAAAACAGAGAATTACCCCAATAACCTACAGTTAAGGCATTATTAACACCATATAAAGGAGGTGTCTAAAATTCTAAAGTTTGATTTGTTGTTTTCAACTTTTTAGGAAACAAACGGAGCTTAAATTATAAAAAATCGTTTGTGACTAATTCACTTAATTACTGATCAAAAATCAGTAAATTTATATACTTAAACAAATGTAATAATTTTATTTGTAGTCAAGAAGCGTAATTATTTTAATTTTGGGCCTAAAATTGTCTCCAAAAAAAATGTTCTTGCATTCGCGCTTAGGCTTTTCCAGCCAAAGTAAACGATATTACTATCAACTTGAATTCATTTAAGAAGTTTTGTAACGAAAATTGGATGGAAGACCACATTTAATTTTCTTTGAGGGAATTAAGAATAAAAATTATAGCTGACAAAATAGAAGCCAAAATAATTTTGAAATTATTTATTTAAGTTTACAAAATTTATTTACCAAAAAAAAACTTACACCGTTGCCACATGCAAGCATTAGTCCGTAAAATTCGCTCAATACGCTTTTACTTTTTTATTAAACAATATTGGTCTTAGGTGAAATGACGAAAAAAAAAAGTTTTTTTTTTTAAACAAATTTTATATTATGTTATTTGGTTAAATATTAATAGAAATTAAAACTGATTTTGTGGTCATTTTGTAGTTACATATAAAAAACCGTATGAAACAGTTTCTCCAAAAATTGTGAATAAAATTTTAAAAACATTTTCGAATGTCAAGCAATTTTTTTTTCATTTCGTTGCATAGTGTAATTACAAGTATTTCTGTATATGCATGAAAGTATGAATTTACATATGTATGTATGTAAATCATCTGGCACAACAAATAACCAACAGGTGGTCTTTAAAAATCAAAATAATATTTAAAGAATCAATATTAAAAAAGTCATTTGACATGATTCGTTGTAAAGTTAAAAATTTAAATTTGGTCACATTGCATCATTTCACTCCGACATCAATCAAAAGATTTATTATTTTCTTAACAAAAAAGAAATATGGTTTTTTTTCTTTCTTTAAATATTTTTAAAAAGATGAATTCAACCCAACCAACCAACCAACCAACCATTCATTTATCCATACATTCATTAACCATTGAAACAATGGACAAGTGAGTACCGTTTGTTTGAAACAAAGTAATATTGTCTTTTTGACTTTGACATTGAAATTTTTTCTTCCTCCAATGTTTAAGAAAATATTATTTTTGCTTACGCTTAATGTTGTCCGTCTGTCTGTTTGCCTCTTGTAATATTTTTGTCTTCTCCCTTATCTTTATTAAAAGAAAAAATTATCATGCTTGATTATTCTTTTTTATTGTTGTTGCACAGTGTTAGCGTTTTAATAGCATTAAGTTACAATCTCTGATAACAGTTCCCAATATTGTAAATTTAAAAGAAACCCAAATAATTTTTTTAAAAATCATGAATCTTTATAGTTGTGTTTGTCGTAAACTAATTAATTAATTTTTTGTGACTTTAAATTCACCCTAATTTCTTAAAGTTTAAAAGCTTTTATAAACATTAAACTGTAACTGCAATTAATTAACGGAATTTTATCACCTGATTATTGACTTTTAATCGTTTAAAAAGTTTCAACATAATTATTTATGTTGAAAAATAGAAGTAAAAGCGTTATATTTGACTGTGCCGAATCTTTTATACCCTTTACCAATATATAGACATGTGATTAAAAACTTATTTCATAAAACAAAACAAATTCTTTTTATTTTAGTATTTTATTAAAAAAAAAAACTGTGATTTTGATTTAAATGAAAGTTAGGGACAATTATTTTTGGTTTTATTCTGGCTCAAGTTTATTTCAAAATTTCTTAGAAATTTTATTTAATTTTTTATTGTGATAATGAATGAATAATAATTTTGAAAAGTTAGTTTTTGCCGACACTAGCCGAGTGGAATGTAGGGACATTTGATCTTCTAATGAAACTATACATATCCTTTGATCCTATTCATTTTTTGCTCAAATAAGAAAATCATTATAAAATTGACTTGCTTTAATAGTTTCCAAGATTATCATTAAATATATTTTCTACGATAGGGTCAATATTTCCTAGATATACGATAAAATGCATTTCCTTTGTACTAGGGGTTTACCACATCCCCTTTTTCTGAAATTGTTAAAAAGTTTAAAGAAAAAGTAAATGTCCATTAATTTTGATAAAGAAAAAGAGGTATTCGTCATTTTTGGCTTATATCTTAGCCATTTTCAAAGCGAAATTGCTGATTTCGAACCGTTTTACTCTTGGATATTTGTAATATAAAAACACTGCGATGAAAATTTTAGCAATCAATTTTAAATAACTTATTAACAAAAACCTCAGAGTTAAGTTATTATAATGGGTCTGTTCAACAGGATGCAGGTCAAGATTTTATCTTTATTTTAACATCATTTTTCAAAGGATGTTTTTCATCGTATGGATAATTTTTTTGTTTTTTGTTTGTTTAATAAACCATTTTGGTTTGGCATTACTAAAAATTTTCTTAATAAAGTATATTAAATTACGTTTCTACGAAGCGCCATGTTTTTCTAGAATTATATAATATTTTAAAAAGTTTGAGTATCTAAAAAATATATATAAATAAAAGATATTCAAATACAACGTACTTATTAAAAGTAACTGAAAATTTACATTTATGTACTTTACATTGATTACACAGGTCAACAGCAAAAAAAGGCTTGAATAACCACAATAAACCAAAATACCTAAGTACAAAAATGGTCAAAATTTTTGAATTCTATGGAGAAGTTTTTTTTTTTTTAAATTTTAAGTAAAATTCAAGGTTTTTTTAAACGTTTCTCCACATCACAGCTCAACAAGGTTAGTCCGATATTATTAAAATAAACTTAGGAAAATTTAAATTTACATAGCCCTTAATTCGTTAATTAAATTAAAATTAAAGCAAAAAATTTTACTTTTTACGTGAAAATAGCAATTTTTTGTTTTAAAAAAATTTAAAAAAATTGAAAATGGCAAAAATTGTACAGATTTATTGCTTTAAATAAGAGAAGTAAGAAGTAACTTCTGGTGTTCCCCAGGGAAGCCATCTTGGTGCCGTGTTATTTTTGTTGTTCATAAATGATCTTCCAATGGCTATTAAGTACAGTAATATTTGTATGTTTGCTGACGATATTAAAATTTTTGCAAGGATCAAAGAAAATGTAGACAGTATTTATCTCCAAACTGATTTGAATAGTTCCTATAATTGGTGTATTGTGAATTTAATGGAATTGAATCTCAAAAAATGCATACCCATGATTTTCTGCAGCTATTCACCAGCTGTAAATGTTTATTTTATACATGACTCGAAATTGGATGTAGTTGACTCGTTTTTGGATCTTGGAATTCTCTTTGATGTAAAACTTAATTTCAATTCACATATTATAATGATTGTAAATAAAGCAAATGGTGTTTTATGCTTCTTGAAACGATGGGCCAAAGAATTTAATTTAACGTCGTTAGTAAGGCCAACACTTGAATACGGATCAGTAATTTGGGATCCCCAATATGAGGTGCATATAAATATACTTGAACCTGTTAAAAAACAATTTCTGATCAATTTTTTCTTCGTAATCTACGTTGGAAACCAAACATTAATCTACCGCCATATAAATGCTGCTTAGCACTCATTGGACTTCCTACATTAAAAAGTCGAAGAACTGTTTTTAATATCGTATTTGTCCTTAATCTTATTCAAGGCAAAACAGATTTCATGTGTCTTTAAAGTAAAATATGCATCAACGTACCTTTATATTTAAAATTTCGTAGATCGAACTACGTAAATTTTGATCCACTTCGAAGAGTTTGTGCAGATTTTAATAAATTGTATGACCAGAAATACTTCTCTGATAATGTCGATGAATCTAAAAGGAAACTAATAGATTATCTTAACTGAAAGTTGGTTACTTGATTCTGTTTGTAGTACTTTGTTGTGCCGCCATTTTGGGAAACATTAGTCTTGACATTTCATATTTGGCAGTCGTGAAGTAGAGACGTGGCAAATTTATTATGAAAAAATATTCGGTAAACAAACGTGTTTTAATCGTTAAAACATTTTATCAAAGTCAATCATCGATTACTGTGACGATGAGAAAGTTACGTGAAATTTTTGGGAGAAACAACGTGCCAACAAGACGCACTATTTATCGTATAGTGAATGATTTCGAAGAAAGAGGGACTGTAGCTGATAGGCCAAAGCATGTGAGCATTTATCTGATATTGGATTTCATAATTGCCGACTTTAAATAAAACATATATCAATATAAGATCCATTCTCTTTCATTTAATCAAAAATTATAAACAAACAAAGTAGTATACCTTGCCGGCGGACACCCTGTATAATTGTATTGTTGTTATTTTGGATTTTAGATAAATAAATAAAAATAAATTAATTAATTAACCAGAGTTTTCTTCAAGTGTAAATCTATTCTTCTTGCATAAAAAAAAAATATTTTTTTTGTTTAATTTCATTTAATCAAAATTTATTTTATTTTGTTATTTTCTTTTTTTTAGTTTTAGCACCTGTGGGTCAATTTGATACAAGATTTAAAAAATAAGTAGATTTGACTTATTATCGCTTTCATTGTAGGTGTTCCTCCAGAATTAAGCACAGAAAATTTAACTAAGCAGACAACAGTTTTAAAAGTTTTAACGTCGATGATGATTGAGAAAAAAAATGGAAAGAATAACAGAACCTGCAACTCAGAGAGAATCTAATTTCGCTGTGGATTTATGTAAGTTGTTGTAAAAATACTACTCGTATTCCTAAGTAAGCATGGCTAAATTGTCTGATTAATGTTGCTGTGAGATGAGCTGGTTAGTTGGTGGTTTGTTTAAATCGCTAAAGGAAAATAGGAAAAACAACAGTCAGCTTGACATGGAATATTGGTTTGCACCTTAAATGTTAAATGTTTTGTTGGTTCGTGTACTGCCTCAAGATATTGAATACTTGCGAAGAGTTTTTTACTACTTGCAGTAAAATTTGCAAAATTTTCAATGCTTAACATAACATGATTGTATGGCATGAGTGTCTTTAGTCATAGTGGGGTGTTAAAGTAATGCTGCAATTGAATAAATTATAACATTTTTGTTTTGCTTATTTTTTCACATTTGAAGAACAGTTTATTACTAACTTTAGAACTGTACCATAGATTTTATTCAACTTGTTTAAGGCTCTGTTTAAAAAGAGTTTGGTTTTTTATTATGTATGCATATCGTATTATATATACCCTTATTACCGTCAGTATAGATGGTATAAATAGATTTGTCATTCAATGTGCAAAACCAAAAAATATACATCTATGACCCAAGAATGTGACTTTCAAAGTCGATTACGATTAACTTTGATTATCGTCAAATTTTATGAATCGTGGTTGAATTTCTTCGACCCTTTTGTTATTATTAATCGTTGTTTTTTGTTTTAAATAATGTTAATCGGGATTTTAACTTTAAAAGTAGCGATAAAAAAACTACAAAAGAAAAACAGTCGAATGTTGAAAGTGTTTAAGCTGATTGAGGCTACATTTAGTTTAAAATTAAAGAAAATTAAAAAACAATACTAAAATGCGTAAAAAGAATTCAGTTACTGGAAGGGTTTTTATTAGAAACCGGTGACAATCGGATTTTTAAATTGAATAAAATAGAATCCCTTGAGTTCAATTGTAGTTGTAATTGAGCAGTTTTAGTAGCACCTGCTGAATGTGAAGTGATCACACACGACATGATTCACAAAACAGTAGAAGCGAGATGTGGTGCTTCAGTCAAGGATATCTTCAACCTTTAAATGTGTGCTTTTATTTGTTTTTGTAATTGTTTAAAAAAAGAAGATGAACAAAAGATTCCTAGAATGGAACGTGAAAAACAAGAACGATTAGAAACTGCTTTTGTTGTTCAGTTAAAGTGACCTTTAACATTTTGCCGACCAAAAGACAAGAAACGTCTTTTATAGACAATTGTCATGACTACTGGGCCTTTTACTGTTTCTTCGTTTTCAAAATACATAATTATTCTTCTGTCTAAAAATACGCAGCAGGTTAAGACTTTTGGTGATGTTGTGGTCTTCTGTTTTGTTCATTCTTTTTTCTCCCCAGACACTTGAAGGACAATGCGTTTGTTCCTAGTTTAAATAAAACAGGCAGAATAACAAAAAAAAACGACTTCTTTCTCTGTGTGTGAGTGCGAGTGTTTTATTTTAATGTATGCATGATTAATCGCTCTACCACCTTAATGACTTAATTAGCCTGCTTTTTTATGTTGCAGCTTTTAATTTTACCATTTTTTTCTTTTATTCTTAGTAGTTGTTGACCCTTTTTCTTTCTCTGTGTGAGTGTTTTGTAGAGGATTAAAAAAGAAAAAGGTTCTTAAAAATAAACTCATTAATTTAGGAATATATAACATTTTTGTTTAGTAACTACATATTTTCCATAATTAGTTGAGATGAGAAAAATAGTTAAGTCACCCGCATTGTGAAGATCTCATCTCACTTTTGATATGTGGCAAGGGTAAAATGGTAATGCGGCAAAGAAGGTACGCATACATTTATACCTACATGTGTACATACATATGTAGGTGTCTTTAAGGTATTTAACTAAATGAGTTTTAACGCACCAGGATTAGTTCCACCATGTCTTTTGCAGGAATTTGTCTCTTCATTTCTTATTAATTACGACTTCGATAACATTAAATCATCTTAATTGAGTTTTAAAACATTATTTTTTTCAAGAAAAACAAAAAATATTATGTATTTTAGTTGGATTTAGCTTGTTGTCTCCTCTACTTTACACCTTTTACACTGGTCTGGTAAGTCATTATCATAATTAATTTCATAAAAATAAAATTTTTATGGAAAAAATAACGATAACATAAGAACAGCTGACTTGTGGCGTGACCTTTGACCTTAACTGCCTGAATAGTAAAAGATGATACTTACAATTATTTAAAAACCATCGTTTAAGGGCCCCAACGAATTTTTTTGTATTCGTTTTTAGTGCTTTTAGAACATGTTTTTTTTAAATCTTTTTTGGATACTCGATTTCAAGGCTTTAATGTTTGTGACATTTGTTAACAATAAAACGTGTTAATAGGATTTTGTTGTAATCAACAAATTGATGTTTTGTAAACAATTCTTTTAATTCTTTTTGGAAAATGATATTGTTTTGTTTGTTTCGTTGTCCATTTTGTTTTATTAAATTGCGGTTTATGTACATATGTATGTTTTTTACAGCTTAATATTTTCATTTAGTTATGGAAAGTAAGAGGATTAAAAACATATTATTAGGGCTTATTTACCCTAAACAAGAGCGGCGCAAGCATGGGAAATATTACTTGCAAGCAATCTTTTCCAATTTAAATTAATGTGTGTACATGGGGTGGCCATTTTTTTCTGACTCGAAATAAGTGCGCATTTTAATATATGTAAAAAAATAAATATAGCTATAACTTAGAAACAGCTCAAACTTAATATCATGTGGTATTTAATTCCAGTCGCAAACAAGTCCAATATAATGTCTTAAAATTGGCATACTTTTAGCAATGTCTATGGTTGGTTAACGTAGTACTTTGCCACACTCGCAAACTGTCAAGTAGAGTCTCATGACTCCGTTTTGACATGACCACACCACTCGTCGGATATGCAGTACACCCGTCCATGGGCTTCCAGCCCGGGGAACATAAGTACTAGATCCACCCTGTTGCCGTGAGATATCTCAGCAGGTAGTTTAACCTGATCTCAGAAATCTAACTAAGGTCCTCCAGCATGTGGTTACCCAGAAATCTGTGCCTCCTGACAGATAGGGTGGGACATTCGCAGAGAAGATGGAGAACTGACTCTTCCCTCGTCTCATCCTCACAGCTGCGACAGTGGTCGTTATAGGGGACGCCGAGTCGTTCTACATGCGTTCCTAACATTCAGTGACCCGTCAATACTGCCAGATACCTTGATATGTCCTTCCGACCATGACTCAAAAGTTGCTCCGTGCGTCTAATATCAAAGGAGGGCCACGTTAGCTTGGCAATCCTACATGTGTCCAGATTCCTCCACCTTTTATTAGCCTTATCAAGAAAATAACTGTAGATGCTGCTTTTTATGGTCCCCAATGGAGTTGCCACTGAGCTCGCACTAAAGACCTTCAAAGCAGATCCCTCCTTGGCTAGTTAACTTGCCCGTTCATAACCGTTGTCGCATCTATGCGCAGGGACCCAGACTAGAGTAATGTCAGACAGTTGACCTACCCTTGACAGTTCCATCTTACACTGACCGACTAAGAAGTGGTGCTGTACGACTTGAGTGACAAAAGTGCCGCCTGACTGTCGACAAAGATACCGATATTCCCCTGAATATTCCTGTCACGTATCAGCTTGCATGCCTCTCGAACGGCAAATACTCCAGTCTGAAATACACTGCAATCGTCCGGTAGACGGCATGACACACCTAAGTTGAGTTCCTTGGAGTAGCAATGTCTATACTGATTTGATTTTCTTCATCATTTCAAATATTATTCATTAACGAAAACATTTTTTCACCACAGGTGGCAAGGGTTTATATATATGTAGATTTGCCATTCCGATTGTAATTTCTACAATATTCATATGCGACCCCATAAAGTTATATACCCCGGATCCTAATAGATAGGGAAGTCGATTTAGCTATGTCCGCCCGTCCGTCTATCCGTCTGTGTTGAAATCAACTTCTCGTAGCTCCCATAGGTCACCAGGAATTGTATGTGATATCAAGCTTTTGAAAATATTTCCGAAAAAATCGGAACTGAAAACTAGCAATATACATTAACAACGGACTGATATAAGCAAAAAGACGAACACCTCTTTTTTATTAGTATACATTATGTAGCTTTTGGATAAACCACAGACATGTTTAAAAAAATTGCACTAATTGGCCCAGAATCTGTAAAGAAATAGGCGAAAAACCTAGTTTGTTAGGCTTCCTCGGTGTCTTCAGAAAGAGTAGCTTCAGCGTTAAATCTGACAATACCCTATGAAGGTGAACACATTAAACAGGTTCAATCAAATTTTTACAGCGCCTTACTTCGTAGTTAAACCACAAATATAGTTTTCTCTATTAAATGTTTCTATGTTAATCGTTAAACATCAATAAAAATTACTTTTTCCCGTGTTTTATGAATTTACGAAAAATTTCGAAATATCGATATTTTCAATACGATATATATCGACCGGCAACGGCATTTGCCCAGCCCTAATTCCTACACGTGGTGAAGGGTAGATTAGATTTGGCACAGCCGAATATAGCGCTCTTAATTGTTAAATTTTAAATGATTTATAACATAAATTTTAAAGAAAAATTAGGTTTTGTACCTTAAAAAAACAACAAATTAATTATATTGTAAATATGGTGGTTAAGTCGAATTTAAAAAACGCATTTTTTTACTTTTAAAGATATTTTCTCATGCCGTAGATATTGCAAAACCCTTTATTATTTTTTCAGGGCTAAGTAACTGTAGAGAGTAGGAGCATCGTCTTGTAATTATCTGTCATTTATTTGTTTGTGGTAATCCAATGTAAAACTGGTCTGGCGCAATCAATAAATACATGCGTGTTAACATCTCATAAATTCATTTTAAATAATCGTAAATTTTCTTTTCATTTTTATTACATATTTTTAGTTAATATCAAAAGAAAAAAATGTCTGGCCCAAGAATGAAAAATAGAGAAATAAACAACCGTTAAATTTGTATTAAAATTCAAGCTCTATGATATCGAAGACATGTAAGAAGAAAAGCTGCTGTTGCAAATAATTCAGTGACACCTTAAACACTTGCCGCCAGTTAGAAAAAAGTGATTCTTAATAAATTTCTCATTTTCTCCTTAAATGGAGAAAATTATGAAACGTGAAATCGAAAATTATTAGCCAATAAAATAAAAAACAGTTTAAAATATAAATATAAGTATATACACAGATACAAACATAATAAGGGGCAACAAAAAAATCTAAGCATTTTGCTTGTTACAATAGCCATTATCGTTTTGTAAATCATCAATCAATAAATATGTATGTATGTTGAGCTTCCCGATAATGTAAATAATGCAACAACAGTGGTTAGATAAAATGTTCCAGTTTTTCGTTGTTATTCCACTTTTGTTGTTGTTATAAGTACTCGTTGTTTTTGGTGTTTGTAGTTAATTTAAATAATTTATGTTTTCCAGCACTTTGAACGCCTTAAATATCAATGAATCTATAAATTACATTTGTATAACAAATAACAAGCAAGATCAAGGATATCAAAAGAAGCTTAAGGCTACCAAATGTTGTACAAACCGTCATCAAGCAGAATTGGAAGCAGCATTTGGTAGCAGCAATAGCAGCTTGCATCTGGTAACAGTTAAAAGCGTGCACACACTTGCTCCCACTTCTCAACAAATTCTAAAACGAAAATGTTCAGCGGTCTGGCTGCCAAATCTGAGTGAATTGTGGTTACTGTGCTTTGCTGTAATCGAGAGTTGCCAGAAGATAAAAAAAAGAAATCAAATACATATAAGAAACAAGAAACTGTAAAGTTTCAGTAGAAAGCAGCACCAAAATAAATTTAGTAAATTTTTTTTGAAAGGCTATAACTTTTCTTATTTGCTCTCTCTTTAAGAATAAATCTTCTTAGTATTTATTAGACGAATCTTAATATCTCACATTGTTGAATTTAAGAATTAAAAATTCTTTCCCTCTAAGTGTAAACGTAACAAAATAACTTTTGCAATTAAGATAGAGTTTAAACTAGAGAACTGGAACAACATTGCAGTCTGAAAACACACAAAACTATGGAATAATTAATGTTTGACTGGAATTTTTTATTATATTGAAATACAACGTTCCCCAGAAAATGCTTTTTAATTTCCCAACACAAAAAACGAGATATGTTTTAGACAAACCTAAACAAGGGCGGCAAGCGTTGAGTTTTTTCCGCCTCGCGCTAATGCGATTTGTGTCATAAACAGTAATGTTAACTTAACTTTTAAAGAAAACATCACTAAATAGAAATGATATATAACAGTGACTAAATCACTGGACTTTACATGGAAATTGCTAAAATGGCAATATTTTTCAAAAAGCAAGTTATTGTTGTTCGCAGCCAACTTCACTCCTAAACACCTTGTCAATCGTCGCGCGTTACCGCTGCGGTATTTCGGTTTGCTTCATACAAATTGTATGGGCAAGACAGCTAAAAAACGCTTGCCGCCCTTGTTTAGGTTTGTCTGTTTGAGTGTTTTTTGTCAGAACATAATCACAGATTAATTTAAAAACATTTCTCCGGATTGTTAAAAACAAAAACAATCTGTAATCATAAACAATAATATGTATCAAATATAAATTAATTCACAAAATTCATATATTGTCAATTCGAAATGCCTTCAATCTGTGTGAGTGAATTACATAAGCATTTGTTCTTTGCCAATCATTAATATTTACTATTATTTTTGGTATTAAACTTAAATCATTAAAATAATAAATATTAACTTCTGTGTTCTCTGGTAACACTAAAGCCAACTTGAATTATTCCACAAACAATTTGAAAGTACCCACTCTAAGTGAATAATTTCTACAACAGATATTAATATGTGAGGCTGTGTGTATGTTATCTGTTTTATTTTATTAGTGATTTTTATATTCATTATCTATCAAAATACAAATTCTTAAATTACCTGTAAAACTATGAGTTCTTTCGTATGTTATAAATTCAACAGTTCAAGTATGTGAGTGTATGTTTTTTAATCAAGATACGTGTGCACGAATACAAACGAACGTTTTGAAAACAATTTTCTTTTCTTGGTCTGGTTAAGCTTGATTTTGATTTGGGTTGTCTCCTTTAATTTGTTTGTATGAATTGTATGGCTCAGAGGCTTAAAGACATAACTGTCACTGATAATAACACCTTGATGTTCAGTTAAATTTACTATCCGTTCTATTCTAAAATTGTTGGTTGTCTGTGATTTCTATTACAAGTTGTTTTGTTCTTGAGTTTAGCTAAAGCTTATAAACTGTAAAATATCTTAAGCTGTCATATTATGTCACTCTATATAGGATTTATGTTTTTTTTTTAAATGAGAAGAGTTTTCTTAATCTTTAATTCATTATACCCTACATCAGGGGTGGCCAACCCGCGGCCCGCCATCAATATTTTTGCGGCCCGGGAGATTCATCACACATTATCAAAATTATAAGAAATTAGTTTTACCCTAAGGGTTATTTTTAAAACATTTTTTTAACTACTTTTTATTAAAATAAAAAAATTTATTTATTTTTGTAAAATAATGACAAAGTTATTGAGTTTCACAAATTTATTTATTGTAATATTTAAGTTTGAATATATCAGACTTTTGACCTCAATGCGGGTCCCAAAAGCGTTGTAAGATTTGGCTAAAATTGTTAGCACTGAAGTTTAAGACCTGATGTCACAATATTCTGACCCGACACGCTTTCAAAATCTAAGAAAAAACATCGGATGTAACCCTAAGGTATACATATATAAATGTTTAAAATTTCTGACAATTTCGTCTTCAAATATAGGCAAAAGGGGTCTCATATGTTATAAATATAACAAACAAATAGTAAAACACAACACAATAGAAAATAAAAATGTTTTATTATATTATTTCCAAAAAAAAATGTTTTTTTTGAGCATCAAAAATTTGTGAAAAACTACCATTTTTGGGGTACAAAGTTTTTATGAGCTATTTAGGGGGCCTAGACCCCTTCAGATTGTATTGGTTTTTTAAAAAAAGTGTTCAGCTTTATTGTAGCTACAATTTCGCTAAATATTTTTAGTAAAAATTTGGATTCCCTTAAAGTTATGTTAAAAAAAGTGGAAAAATTCATTTTTCCTCTATTTTTCCAAAAAAATGCAGGAAAAAAAAATTTCAGAATAAAATATTAATTGAGTTTATTCATCAATTTCTTAGTTTCATTATTGCAAAATATAATTAAGCCGTATCACCAACTCAGAACTAGCTATTAGATAAAAACTGATGACACCTTTTTTCAAAATCTTTTGAGGCCAATAAAAAATTTGTCACCAATCTGGACAAACTGAGTATAGGACTTTAGTCCCCTTTGCTAGTGTAATTGAACCTTTACTGTCACGTTCTTGGGGTTTTTTCACTATTGCACAGTGTAATCCTTCAAAAAACGGTCTGATCATATATGGATCGTATAGGTATGTTCACAAAAGTTGTTTTATTTTATTTTGTATACATTTTTGTAGACGATAGTATCGGAAAAAAGAACGATTCCTGCGAAAAAGTAAAAAAAAATTTCATATTTTTTTGCATTTGCCTAAAAAAAAAATACAACAAAATTTTTTCTGGCGATAAGATGTTTACAAGGTTGCTCATTAGATACCTACCTACAACTTTGCTAAAGACATTAAAACGCTATTACCAAGTCTCAGTGAGTTATTGGCTAAAAGGTTATGGTACCAGTTTTCGGAAAATTCACCAAGTCTCCCAATATGTTGAGGCCAATAAAATTAAAACGCGAACTTATATTACAAACGGAGCTAGTGTTTTACACAGCTCAAGTAGTAGTATAGAACCTATATAGCCAAGTGTACTTTGCAAAAACAAATTTTTTGTCTCAGTGTTATTTATATGTATATATATATATATGTATTAAATACAATAATGTTTCAATTATTCAATCAAAAATGTCGTTTGTGTTTGTAAATCTAATATGGAAATTTATAATTTTATATGCGGCCCGCGGCATTATGATAAACTTCCAAAGTGGCCCGCGAGACCATTTGGGTTGGCCACCCCTGCCCTACATCATCATTTTACTTTTATGTACTTGCCCGAAATTGTAACGCTAAATTAAAAGTATAAAGAATATGTTACTGGGCGATTTCTGTTTGTTCGTCGGTTAGTTGTAAAAGGACAATAATTTTATCAAGCTCCCATACGATTGTCCTTCCGAAATTAAATTTTTACTTACGTAACTGATTAAAATAATTTTTAACAATAATAATTTTTATTATAAGAACAAACGTTAACTCATTATTGTTTCTAGTTTTCATATAACATTTAATTCCAAATGTTACCTTAACACTTATAAAATCATTATAAATTATTAAAAAAATAAGTTTTATTAAAATATAAATCTCTTTACCGAATTCTGTAAAATTAGCTTCTAGTTTACCCAGCTCCTATTTTATTCTAGTTGACTACTATTGGAATCGCGATAAGATTAACCACAAGTAAATGTAAAGTTAACGTAGAATTCTTGCCATAATTTGAAGATGATCGTTTCAAGCTGCTATCCGATTGTAACCAAAACCAATAATATTTATTATTGAGTTTAAAATGTGATTCTGGTAATTATATTTGGGTATAACAAGCACTAACCCAAACGCATAATACCTTATTTGTAGGGTAAACAATTACGTTGGTGAATGTGATTCTCTTATACTGTAATAATTTGTTCTTTACTTTTTAACTCTTCTGTGGAAGCAAATGAAAACTAACATGAATATAATACAAATACAATAACAATTGCCGGTTATTATTATCAATAAACCAAACATAGGCTTATGCATAAATATTAGAATTAAAAATTAGTTTCGATGAGTAAAAATACTCGAAGTTAAGTTTTTTACAAATTTTTACTTGCTAAACCATGTGACACAATATTAATTATTTTTAGACTCTAATTTAAAAGACTAACGGCCGTATGTAAAAATATTTTAACGCAGCTTTATCAACCGTTGTTAAGCAGAATTCCTTAAAGTTGTATTCTAAAACAATTGTTAGCTTAAAATACCTTCATTAAACCTTTGTTAACTTCGGGTTTCTTAAAGTAGGAGTCTACTTACTTTAAAGTAAAATGTTTATTTTTCTTTTTCGTTTTTTGTGATAAAGTTGTAAGATTTTTAGTAAAAACAAATAAAAGTATGAATTTTTGGAACTTAAAATAAATACTTTAAATATTATTTGTAATTAACGATTTCACCCCAAAGTTTTTTTTTTCGAAAGTTTTGACGGCAGAAACGAAAAATTTAAAAGATTAAGTAGCCGAAGGAGTGAAATCAAGTAATACTTCTGCAACTCTGGCTTCAGGTATTGTGTACATAGGTTAAAATTTCGTAGTTTTGTTATATGTATATTGACCACCTAGAAGTGCAACCTCACCACCTGCAGCAACAGCTGGACCAAATGCAGCAACTGAAATATCAAGTGTAACAGCAGCATCAGGGGCAATATCATTATCAGATTCTTTGCTATCATTACTTGAATCGCATACATTTTTTCTCTCAGTATGTTGATCTCAGAGATCTGAAATCTGCACCATCATTATCGCTTTCATAATACTCTAAAACAACCTCTACCATTTCCTTATTAGACAACCCCATCCTAGTCATTTGCAGAAACTAAACTTTTGTTTGTAACGTTATATTGGGATAAAAAATCCCATTCGAAAATCTTACTGTCCCATTGAAAATAATAAAATATACAAAAACGAGGTACCAGTGTAATTAAACACAGATACATATTTATACCCTTCACCAGAGGTGACAAGGGTATGTATAACTTTGTCATTCCGTTTGTAATTTTTACAATATACATTTTAAAAAACCATTGTTTTAACTTTCTCGGCTTAAAACTATCAAAATGAGAACTTCGATTTGTAAAATTGTGATTTATTTTTTAGCTCTTGCTGTGTAAAATTGGCAACACTTTATGTGACAAAAAGAACGTAGCCCTAAATATCTAGGCTGGTGTTTCTTTTAGTACTTCAGTTATTACATTAATGTTTCTCTTTGTACCCCAACAGATTTTTTTAGGAATGGTAATTAGTATAGAAAATAAAATTTTAGATATAAAATGAAGCATCAAATCCTACTGGTAGAACATGTGGTCTATTGGTATATCAAATGTACTAGTTTCAGAAAACCATTTAACCAAAAAATTATTAGTTCCTAATTAAAAAATTGAATTTATTAGTTTATGATTATTTTTCATTGTTTTTATTTAATTCAAAAGCATGGATTTTATATAAAAATGTATTTGAATTACTGCTTCAAACGTATCATCATTTGAACAGTTTTAATTTGCATTTCATCGAACTTTCCCCATGTTATTCCCACGTTGCTAACAACATAACGTGTACGAAATGGACCACATAAATTGCTAAGGATGTGCTCTCTATTAAATTTATTTATCGAAATTCAAATAAAAAGATAAAACTTACCTCGTAAGACAATTGTTATACCACCAACCACCTTGAAATTGTATTGCACAGTTAAAACTTTCATTTGCATCATTGTCTCTGTCTTTGGTGGAGAAATACATGCCTTCGTGATTTCTCATATTATCACCAGCATTGCCGCTATAATTTCCCAATTTTTTCAATTGATATTTTTCACTTTCATTGCCCACCAGGAACTCATCATAAAGGGCATATTTTAAATTGCCCTTAAAGTCTTCTAATTGAATAAGCAGTTCATGTATGCCACTATTCGTAAGGTAGTGTATTTTGTCTAAGCCAATAAAAAACTCTCGAAACGGATTGCCAAAGCCCTGCTTATAATGATGCCAACGACGATAAAAATTTACGAAACCATCTTGACGTCTTAGTATAATCACCCAAAGTGCATCATATAAACTAGAAGGGGTTTGAGTGGTTGCTTCTGTGTTGTCTATTATATTTGACGATGCTTCTGGATTTGGAAGGCAATAAAGCTGAGTTGTACTTTCGGATTGCAATGTTCTTTTAATGTTACCAATATCAGATGAAATGATATTTACTTTTTCATTATATCTGATATGAGAAAAATAAAATAAACATAAATTTCTCTAAAAAAAAATCATATAATTACGAACTGTTTATTTAAATCGCTTAAATATTGTATCGCATGTCGAACTAATGTATTCAAATCGTTAGCTTCTGATTCGGAAAATATAACCTTATTCGTGTAACATTCCTTCTGTAATGAATCCAAACAATTTTGTATTATTTTTGTGAAATATTAAATTAATTCATGATATTTTTCTTACTTTTTCACTATCACAATACTTGAATTCGCCCTTAACGATGCGCAAGGTAAATGCGATTAGAAATACTATTTTCAAATATTGCATTTTAATACACAAATCCAATTGACAGATTTTTAAAGACTAAATGATTAGAATATTTTCCACAATCTACGATGAAAAACATGTTAGTCAACCTTATCAAATGTATTTAAAATGAATGTTATCGAACGTAAATCATTAGAGCATAAATATTATTAAAAAGAAAAAAGTTAAAGGCCGACTATATAAAACTCTACACTAAAAAATAAAAAATTATTTGTGATAAATTTTGTTTGCTACCAAAATATTATCTTATATTTTTACCAAGTTTGATAGGGTATTAACTTATTTCAATAAATTATTTTAAAGACGCTATATAACGATGTAGTGAAATATTAAAAAAGTAAGAGCGCTATATTTGGCTGTGCCAAATCTTATATACCCTTCACTACATGTATTTTATTATATATGTATGTGTGTATATGTATACTTATGTAAGCATGTATTTACATGTCCGAATTAATTAATGATAATAATTTTAGTCCATTTAGGTTGAGAAAAGTTGATTTCAACAGACTGACAGACGGACAGTCTGACAGACGGACAGGCTGACAGACAGACAGACGGACATGGCTAAATCGACTTCCTTATCTATAAGGATTCAGAGTATATATACTTTATGGGGTCGCAAATGAAAAATGTAGAAATTACAAACGGAATGACAAACTAATATATACCCTTGTCACCTCTGGTGAAGGGTATAAAAATAGAAAAACTAATTTTTATGAAAAAAGTACCTTAAGGTTAGCAAATTCATTTCTTAACATTTTGCCCCTGGTCCTACAGGCAAAAACTTAACCTGTACCTTCGTTATTAGGTTAACATGGATGGAAAAACGCGTTAGCTCGACTCAGAAAATGCAAACCTATTATACCATTACCACAGTACCGGTTTTCTCGGAAATATTTCCAAAAGTTTAATATCACACACAACTCTGGGTAACCTATGGGAGATACAAAAAGTTGATTTCAACCAACACACGGTTAAACGGACAGACGACATGGCTAAATCGACTTCCTAATCTATAAGAAACTTTATAGAAACGCAAATATATATAGTGGAAATTGCATTGTCACTTTTGGTGAAGGATATAGAAAGGTACAAATAAAGCAATGGTCATATCAGTCAAATATTTTACGAAAAAGACATAAAAAAGTATATTTTTTAATTTCTTAATTGGTTTGTAAATGTCTCTTCAATATTGTGAAAATCTCAATGGATATTTTTATTTGATTTATTTACCCATTGTAACTCCGCAAACACTCTTTCATAGTGTCAAACCATTTTTTGGTAAACAGTACTTATAACGAAAAAATATTTGTCTAATGTAACCGTAGATAAAAAGACACTTGTTATTATTATGAAAGCTAGACTTGATCCTCTTAGTAAGACTGAACTTTATTTTCCTTATGTTTTCTTTGGCACCTTTCTTACGTATGTTTGTTGCTGTTGGTTTTATATCTTTTAATTAATTTATAAAGAAATGTTTCCGTACAAGAGTTCATACTTTTTATTCAACAAAAATACAAAGCTTTTGAAACTTGTACCCCCTTCCACACTAGACCAATCTCCTTTTCTATTTTCTACTTGACCATTTCCTCCCTTTGGGAGCCACCATATGTCCTCAAACCTAACTTAAACTATGTTTTCTGGGTATTTATTAAAAGGTTTAAAACATTTTTAATAGCATCGTTTTTATACCACCTTAATGTTTCATATTTATAAAACATGTTTGTTTTTTTTGTTTATTTTTTTAAGTTGGACTTATAAATGTCTGTCTTATGTACAATAGTTTTAGTTTATATATGAGCCGTTTATTTTGAAAGTGGCATAAGTCACTTTTTTTTAAGTCGAGATTTTTTTTAAAAATGAGAAGATACCGTTCAATTGTATTTAGTGTTGCCATTAACTCGATTTTTTTGAAAAAGTGACTTATGCCACTTTCAAAATAAACGGCTCATATATTGAAAGATTTTTTTATTCATTGAAACAAGCAAAACGTCCATCTTAGTAGACGGCCAGAATAGCAAGGGCATAAAAGTATGTGTCAAAATTCCACTTTCTAGCTATAACATTTGAGATTATCACAACTGAAGTTCCTTTATTTGATGCATCGTATCATGTTTTTAGCATTCCAAAACCAAAATATAATTAAGAAAATTACAATTGTTCAACTAGCATTAAGTTTGCGGTTCATGTTTGAACATTCTTCTAAATTAGGATATTTAAAACAAAAAATTTCTGTTTTAGTTTTTATATGGGACATCATTCAATATATATTTTGTTTTTGTTAAGTATGAACTCTACAAATATTTTCATTTATGTATTTAAAACGTTAAGCAACTATTTAGCTTCCTTTGATCGCAACATCATTTGTGATGATTTGTAAGAGAATAGTATATCATCATGGGAACCCCAAGTGACACCAATGCCTCTTTGACTGTCGTTCAAATTACTACTATGTTTATAGGGTCCATTTAGATTACTAAAATTAAAAAAAATTTCAGTTTTTAAAATACAAACATTTAAATAAATTATGATAGATTCATGATAGATTTTTTTATTTTTTTTAGGTTTGGCAAACAAAATTTTTTTATAAACTTTTGATATAATAAAAATATGTTTACAGTATGTAACTACCAACCTGGACATACAATGATAATACCACCAGGCACCTTTAAACCATTCCGCACAATTGCCTTCGTCGGCTTCATCATTATCTCTGTCTTTAGTAGAGAAAAACATATTCGAATGCAATCTTAAACGATCCCCAGCCGTGCCATCGTATTTGCCCAATTTCTTCAATATATATCGCTCCGTTTCATTGCCAATTAAAAAGTCGTCGTAATGAGCATATTTCACGTTACCTTTAAAGTCTTCAAGTATAATAAGCAACTCGTGGTCACGATCATTGGTGAGCTCGTGAACCTTATCAAGACCAATAAAAAATTCACCAACTTGATTTCCAAATCCTTGCTTGTACTCTGTCCAATTTCTATAGAAATCTATTGAGCCGTCATGACGTCTCTGTATTACAATCCACAAGTTATCATAGAGACTGTAATCAATTCCCTTGGGTATGTATAGGGCTTGTTTGATGTTTTCGATTTCGGCAGATAAGGTGACAATCTTATGCTCGATTCTATAAAGTCAACAAATAAAAAATATTTACTCATCAAGACAATGGACAAATGGGTTTAAAAGAGGACGTTAATAAGAAATTTCACACTTTGCTGCAAACAAAACATACAAATTGTACAGATCTTGCAAGTCGGGAGGAGAGTGGTTCATTTTGCAAGAATACAACAATAAAATGTATGCAACCCAGATTTGAACTACTCGATCAAATTTGTGCAAAATCCAAAAAATGCGAAGGATTTTTTTTAATCAATAATAAAACAAATCCTTAGAAAGTTTTTAACAAACACAAAGTATTGTTTCCACTGTAAAATTTAAGTATCGACATTGACATTTAAATATACACTGCAGCACAGAATATAGACTTTGTTTAATATGTATATCAAAATATATAATTTTTGTTAATTATACCCTTCACACACACACATGTGTTAAGGG